>PVIY010037512.1:8897-24699 GCA_004026745.1 Myrmecophaga tridactyla
TTTGTGATGCTGCAGCATTCTCTACTCTCTCTCAGTCTCCAGCTTTCTCCAGAATGTTTCCTCTTTTGTAGGATTCCAGTAAACTAATCAAGACCCACCCAGCTTAACAACCATGCTTGATTGAGTCACATCTCCAGGGAGATGATCTAATTACAGATTCAAACATACAGTACTGAATAGGGATTAGAAGAAATGGCTGCCTTTACAAAATGGGATGAGGATCAAAACATGGTTCTTCCAGGGTACCTACATTCTTTCAAACCAGCACAGGGTCTAAACTGGAAATTCATTTTGAAAGACTGTTTTCCAGTATCAACGAAATTCAAACATAGGAATATACCTTGAAAAAGCCCAAAATTGAACATATTTAAAATGTCCATCAATGTTATAATAGATAAATATATTGTGGTATATTATTTGCATTATGGAGTAGCTACCAATAAAAGAAAAAAGCTACAGTTAAATACAAAACTGTGGATGAATTTCATAAATAATTTTGAGTGAAATAAGCCAGACAAAAGAATGTATACTGTGTACCTTTATTAATATGATGTTCAAAAAAGAGGCATAGTTAATTTATGGTACTAGAAGTCAGGGTAATGCTTCCTTATGAGGAGAGCAGAGAGGGCAATTATTTAGATGTGACAAAAGAAACACCCCAGGGGTGCAGAAATTCATGTTAATGCACTATACGTTTGTATTTGCTGCATTTTTCAATATGTGTCTAATTCCTTAAAGTGATTAAGAAATGAACTTGGCTGTAACCTCCAAATGTTTGAAAGAAAAAAAAAATGAATATAAAGAAAACATAAGTAAGTTAGGAATAAAAGTAACAGCAAAATTTAATGATGAGAAAATAAAACTGATCAGTAATCTAAGAGGTAGCTTTGAGAAAAATAGACACACTATGGGTAGAGTATGATTGAGCACTCCAGCCACTATATACATTTTCTCTCCACTAGGAACTATATGGGAAGGGTCAGTCTTCTTATATTGGTGTTTCTAACCTGATCTCCTGTTGAAGCAGATAAACATTTTAAATATATTCTGACTTTTTCTGTGAACTATGGAATTTGTGTTCTAATGTTTGTGGATCAAAAGGAGAGTGTGACGTTTTTAGACAAGCCAAGTGTCAGTCTTGCAGAGATTTTTCTGAACTGATTATTTTCTTTTTCTATCATTATCAATCCTGAGTTTTGAAAGTATAAATGTATATGTGCGTAAGTGTATTTGTGTGTCATCTACTTGACTTTTTTCACACTTATGATCAATTGATAAAATACATATTTATGTATTTATTATCTTTGGATTGTGAGATACCAAAAGTGTGGGGCATTTTCTATATCGTTCACTGCTTTCTCCTCAATGCCTAGAGTATTGCCTGACATAGGGAGAGCCTTTACCACATATTTGTGGAATAAATGAAGGCAAAAGCCAGAGAAATTCAGAGATGTCTGAATTCAGAACCATTTGTGTTCAGGATTCCCAAGACCAACCCCAAGCTCCATGATTTGCTAGAAGAACTCACAGGACCAAAAGTTGCTATATTCACAGTTACAGTTTATTACAGAAACAGAATAGAGATTCAAATTTGCAAAGGGAAAAAGACACAAGTACAGGGAAAAAGACACATGGGGTAAAGTGCAGGAAGAAACTGGCGAAAGCTTCCAGGTCTCCATTCCCATTAGAGCTGTATGGACAGTGCTTTATTCTCCCCAAAACAGTATTAGACAACACATGTTAATTCTTGCCAATCAGGGAAGCTCACCCAGTCATGGTATCCTGGGTTTTATTGGGAGTCAGTCATGTGGGCATATAGTGCCCAAATGGCTGACCTTAGCTATTCAGACCAGCCCCTGAGAGATCAAATTTATACATCTTGGCCCAAAGTCAGGCATTAAAGAAAACAGGAGTTTACCATAAATTAGGTGTCACACTGTATCAGTGTTGCCCAAGGCCACAGGCATACTAAAATGTTCTTTTCAGGCAAGAAATTCCATGGGGTTAGAGGAGCTAAGGGCTAGTCTGAGCAAAGTCTTTTCTCAGAAATCTGCAGGATTTGAGCAACCCAGGCTCCTGAGTTAACCCATTCCTACACACCATTTCATGACCATCTTCCAGTCATGCTGGGAAATAACTGCTCTAGGAGTTTAGGATTTTGGGACAATAACCTGCATTTAAGCTTTGACTTGCCACTTCCTAACTGGGTGCTATGGGCCAAGTACCACTCCTTTCTGAACTTGGGTTTCCTCAGCTATTGTATGACAATGATAATAACTGTTTTGAAGGTCATATGAACTTATCCTATTGCTGTCTCTGGCATGCAGTTGAGTACTCAGTAAACAGGAGTTGTTAAATTATTTCTATTCTTATGGTGTAGTACTTTGCAGTTTTAATGGTCTTCACATATGTAACTTCATCTTCTGCAGAGAAATAGCTAATGAATGATTCTGGATGACATTGGAGTAATACCTGGTGCTTACTGATTAGTGATATTATGAGATAAGACTGTCCAGTATTTTAGAGGACTAGAGATTGACCTGTCTACAAAATACAGACATTGTCTTCAAGAGGCTTTGGGAACAAGAAGTGTTCAAGCAGAGTTCACTATCAGACTCACAGAATGCCAGTTGTTGATCATTTCCCTTGTGGTAAGTTCTTGCTTTAAGTAGCTCAGAGATTCTGTTTTAGGTAGCCCACACATAGCATAGCAGGTCTTATGATCAGGGTCTAATCCATACTGCCTCATACCATGTAGGAGGTGGCTGAAGTATATGAGAATATCCTGATTTCCTGAGTCTTGAGATTTGGGAAGGAGTAACTAGGAGAGCTTTGTGGGAGATGTGCCAATTAATTACCTTTGGCATTTAATCATTTTTGACAAAAGACAGCTTTACCTCTCTGTTTCATGTGTAAAAACAGGACTATTAAACTACTGCTGATCATATGGTCCCAAACCCCTTTTGTTGCTGCAGTTGAGACAGGCCTTTTGGGCATTTTGTGGCAATTATGAGGGTACATGGAGTGGTGTCCAGGCTTGTGAGTGTGGAAATTTTATTATTTTATTTATTTGCCTGGATTTTCACAGCTTATTTCTTCTTCTTAAGGTCATCTTTATCAAGATCTTTTCGGTCTTCATGAGGGAAAATCCGAGGAGGAAAGGATGATGGCCGGGTGGCCGGCAAATTGTCCTCAGGTAAGTAGGAGATTGATTTTCTTATATAGGCACATGCCTCTTCCTATGAGGTACACACCTTTCTTTCTACTGGGATGGAAGTTCTTCAAGAAACATGCCTGCCTAGACACTGAGTCCCCAGTTGTATTCCCTTAGATCTCAGGGTCTCTCATATTATTGAGAAATTATATAAATGAGATAATCCTACTATCCCAATATTTACTGATTCATTCGGACTCTCGTCCATCCTGGTTATATGCTATTATTTCACTATGATAGACAGTAAGGGAGAGAATCAATGTGTGCTACTCTCAGAATTTGTGCACTCATTGAAGAAATAACTCATTAATCAGTGTTTTGGTTTTTGTTATTTAAATAATGGGAATTTATTAGCCCATGGTTTTGAGGCTAAGATATAGTCCAAATTAAGACATCATTAAGGTAATGCTTTCTTCCTAAAGACTGGTGTTTTGGGGGTTAGCTGCTGGAGATCCTTGCTCCTTGAATCCTTTGTTAGATGGAGTGCTCATGGCAGCCTCTCTGTTCTCTTTGGGTTCTATTGAATTTTAGCTTCTTGCTTCTTGTGGCTTTATCTCTGTCTGAGTTTCATTCTTGGTCAGCATTTTTGAGTGTTTGTGTGCCCAGGACTATGCTATAACCTTTCTAGTAGATAAAAATGAGATCAGAAGAACACACAGTCTTGTCTTGTTGAGATAAATCTAGTCAGTTCAAGAGATACCTTAAAGCCATGTGACTAGGTGAGATCACCAGAGAATATGTATAGACAGAAGGGGAGTGAGGATGAGCAAGCCCTGAGGTTGAAGATGGATAACTGTGGAAACTTGTCTACACATTTGGACTCCCTTCCTCCTTCTCCAGTTAATATTTGTAGAGATGGTACTTGGCTGAGGCCAGTCCATGTTTGATTGTTTAGAACTCAGTGACGTTTGAGGATGTGGCTGTGGACTTCACCCAGGAGGAATGGACATTGTTGGATCAAACTCAGAGAACTCTGTACAGAGATGTGATGATGGAGAACTACAAGAATCTGGTTGCATTAGGTAAGGAAGGTACCATTCCTTTGGGTACTTTTTTCCTGAAACAGATATTTCACAAGTAATTATATTTACTGGATCTATGCTGACTAGTAGCAGTACAGTGGTAAACAGGCAGGTGTGGTTTCCACTCTTACTGAATTTATTGTCTGCTGTCTGCTGAATGTAAAGATCTCTTCCTTGCACTGACTTTATTTTCTCTATAGAGAAAAGACAGCTTCTTAAATATATATACAAGCTTGAGCCTGGGCTTCAAGGGCAAAGACCATCAATACTTCTGGGGCCCAATAAATGCATTTGTTACATTTTAGTTTCATTTGAAAATTTACTGCTTCATAAGGTTTGGCTTCAGTGTTTTGTTGTTTCTCAAGTTATAGTTGACAGTATGAAGAATCCCTGGAGAACAGAATCTCTGATGTATGGAAGTTGTTAAACCTTGCATGTTTTTCTTACATCATGCAACTTTCCCTGTGAACAGGACATCAGCTATAAAGACCTGGTCTACTCTTATAGGTGGAAAGAGGGAGAGAGCTGATGATAGTGAAGAGAGTCCTTTAAGATGAGGAAGATACACATACAATTTTTTATGAGACAGTCCAAGTCTATAAGATATGTAGTCCATTTGGAAATGTTAAGTACAAATTTTTATAAGGTGTACTTTTTTTGAAAATTCTGAGACCATTTATTTTTTGAAATTCCTTGGGCTTGGGTAACTTGAACTTCCTTTTCTCTCAAGATTTTTTCCCCCTTATTATGCCTCTTTCTGTTCTCTATTGCACTTTGTGTTTATACAATCATTTCTTAGTAAATCACCTATTTGACCCTAAGACCTTATCATTGTCAAACTCTTGAAATAGCCAAACTCCTCATCTCTATATTTTCTTTTGATTTTTATCTTCTTTTTTTAACTACAGTTCAAGTAATTATTTGAAATTAAGTAAACATTGGCTTTGAATTATTTACATCTTTTTTTCAGTTATTTCTTTAGCCAAGAACTTAATTACTTTTTCATTTTATTTCAGATTGGGAGATTTATCTTAATACCAAATGGTCAGCGTCTCAGCAGAATACATTGCAGGGGAAAACATCCAATGTGGTGTGTATGGTAAGATTCACAGTGTATAATTCCTTACATTACACATTAGAAGAAAATTGGAAATTCCATAAATTATAAAAGCACAGTAACCCAAAGAGGCATTTGAGATTACTGTATTCAAGACTACATCTCTGAGTATCATGAATTTGGAAAACATTCTAAACTCAAAACTTATTTCTTGACAGAGAGTTCCCTCAACTAAATATTTTCATAAATGTAAAACTCAGATAACCTTTTTGATAAATAATCCAGTCAAGAGCAATTACCAGCTAAACTGTGTAAAAGAAGTAAAGAGTATAATAGAAATTTATGGCAGAACTGTCATTTCATTGTACATGACAGCACTCAGAGCAGGAGCTTATGCATGCATTGAAAATTTGTTTCAAACAGACAAAACACAACCATAAAAAATATTCAATCATACTTATGTTTCTGTACATATATCAGAATTTGGGTTTGTGGGAGAACGTCTGAATGTAATAAATCTGGAAAACTTTTATAAGTCCTCATTAATCTGTCAACAGGAGAGAAACTACATTGGAGCAGAATTATATAACTTTGACCTATGCAAGAAAGCCATGAGTGAACACTCATGCCTTAACACTTACAAGAAAATTTACATGGGAAAGAAAACATATGATTGTAATAATTGTGGAAATGCCTTCAGAGTGAATTCTACCTTTACCTTGCATGAGAAAACCCATACTGGAGACAAACCTCACAAATGTGATCAATGTGGAACAACCTTCAGCCAAAATCTATTGTCTCTGGTACACAAGAAAATGCACACTCAAGAGAAACCATGTGGACAAGGCTTTACTTCCTCCTCACACTTTATAGAACATGTAAGAATTCATGGTGGAAAGAAGCTCTATGCTTGTAAGAAATGTGGGAAAGCCTTTACTCGTTCCACAAGCCTTTTTGTACACATGCGAATTCACACTGGAGAAAAACCGTATGAATGTAGTAAATGTGGAAAAACATTCACTAACTCCTCAGGTCTTACAATACATGGCAGAACTCACACTGGAGAGAAGCCTTATGAGTGTAAGAAATGTGGGAAAGCCTTTGCTAGTTCTGCAAACCTTACTGTACATGTGAGAACTCACACTGGTGAGAAGCCTTATCAGTGTAAGGAATGTGGGAAAACCTTTCATAATTCCACTTGCTGTAAAAGTCACATGCAAACTCACCCTGGAATTAAACCCTATGATTGTAAGCAATGTGGGAAAGCCTTTATTCGATCCTCATTTCTTATTCAGCATTTAAGAATTCACAGTGGAGAAAGACCTTTTGAATGTAAGGAATGTGGGAAGGCCTTTAGATATTCCTCATACCTTAATCAACATAAAAGAACCCACACTGGAGAGAAGCTGTATAAATGTAAAATATGTGGGAGAGCCTTCACTGTTTCATCAAGCCTTACAGTACATATAAGAACTCATACTGGAGAACGACCCTTTGAATGTAAGGAATGTGGGAAAGCCTTTACTCGATCCACATATCTTATTCAACATTTAAGAACTCATGGTGGTGAGAAACCATATGCAAGGAATGCACAGAAGTCTTTATTAATTACTCATGCCTTACTGAAAGTATAGACTGTTCACTCTAGAGAGAAGCTTATGCTTGTAAATAATGTGAGAAAGCTTCCATGACTTTCTCACACCTATTGAACATTCACTAATTCTTGGAGGATGTAACCTAATTGTAAGGAACATGCATAAGCCATCCTTGGTTTCTCAAGTGCTGACTCAAGTTGAAGAGAAATCATGAATTAAGGAATGTTGGGAAACTTGGCTCATTTCACAGACTTCAATATTCATCCATGTACACATCCTAAAACACAAATTTTAAATGTAAGGAGTGTAGGAAAACGTTCACTCAATCTTCATGCTTTACTAAGATATTTGAACTGTGTAAAAAATAAAACAACAGTATGAATGTGAGAAAGCTTTCCCTCAGGACTTAACGAACATGTGAGAAAGCACATTAGAATATACATATGTGCTCTGTGGATGTAAGGAATGTATTGTAGCCTTTAGCTCTGCCTTACACCTTGATACTCAACTGAGATCTCATAGATGTGAAAATCTTATGAATATAAGAAATATAGCACAATATTATGCTCATCACTGAAAAACGTGAGAGCACACATTACCAAAAAATCCCATGAGTAAAAGGGATGTGGAAAATCCTGTGATTGTTCCTCCTCATCAGTAATCATAATTCATGCTGAAGAGGAACTGTGAATATATTTGATATGGAAAAAGCCACATTTAGTTACTATACATATAAGAACTGGTAAGATACTTTGAGTCTAAAAATATATGGGAATAGTTTGAGTAAATACACATCATAAGATAGATATGAAAGCACATAGTGAATATGAAACCTGAAAGAGTAAGGAATTTGGGAAAGTTTTTAGGTACAACTTTTAATTTACTGTACATGAGAATTCCTACTATAAAACATAGCCAAATAAATGTTTATTTAAATCTGTTTGTTTTTCTGTGTATTTTTCTCTAGATAGGCCCATAGCCCCTATTTTCCTTTTATTATTTGTAACATAAAGCTTCAGTGTTGTAAAAGGCCATCTAAGAATTTTATCTATATCATCCAAGTTTCACTTTCAAATATTGTATACTTTTATGATTTATGTATTTATGTATTAAATACATTTATGAATGTATTTAATAGGCAATGAAAAAGTATTTAGAGTTGTTTCTTGGTACTGATTTGTAAAGTAATCTACTTTGCCAAATACGGGTTTCTTTCTGTTTAAGATTCCTAATTAATTGGTTGGAAAGTCATTCTTACCTAGTGGCCAGATTCTAGCTGATTTCTGCCCAATATTTATTTTCTCATTATTATGAGCTGTTCCATGTTTTCTTGGGATTTAGGTTTATTCTTTAAAAAGGTATTCCAGTGCCCTGCCTTTTTTTCCCTTCCTATTATGGGAGGCTGTTTACTCAATTGTGGTTGACACATATGCATTAAAATTAATACATGTACACATCCTAAAACACAAATTATAAACATATTTTGATTATTGATGTAAAAACTCTTGAAGATGGGGGCTTAGCTCATCTAGCTTCTTATCTTCACCTTTTGCTCTTGGCTCTTCCTTGTTCTTCTCTCTGTAAATCAGATAATGCACCTCATATTGAGAGTAGAGATATTCTGTGGAGAGAAAAAATGTCACAGGCAATAGTGCTGCTGGGAAGCACAAAAATTCTTGTTCCATGTGGTATCTTTGTATATGCCATTGAACAACTTTCAGGAGGGAAGGAGAGTGATGTTATAGGGAAGGGGCATTCAGTGGTTTCCAGTGGTAAGGAACAACAAATTGTACTCAACAACAAAAACCTAGAATAGCTAATATAGTAAAAAGCAATGACTTGTAATAAAAATATAAAATAGAATTTCCAAGCTCAACAAAGTTTTGAAATGATATTTTTTAAAAATTCAATTAAATTTCATATGTAAAAAATTTAAAAATTATAAATTAAAATATGGAAAAATACACATTAATATAGCTGGACTTCCTATATTAATATACTATAGGTTATAAGACATATATATATTATATAGGTAAAGAATAACAGAAAATTTTAAGTATAGAGAAAGTATCCTCATTGTCTCCAACTACTATTCTCTCATCTCCAGAACCATTCCAATAAAACTTGTCTACTCCACTCCACAGAATTACCTTTTGTCAGGATTACCAATACCTTGCATTTTGCTAAATTTTTCAGTGAAGTTCCAATCTAAATTTAATTTCACTTCTCAAAGAATTGATCACTCCCTGCTTCTTTTATTTTCATTCGGATTACTTTTTAATTCTAATTCATTGGCTGCCATTTTTCATACTATTTCTTCTTTGCTCTTGATCTCCCCAAATTCTAAAATTTGGAGTTTCTCAGAACTCATATTCATTCATTTGGGTGGCTTTTCTGCATCAGTCAATCATGTGTTTTTCCCCTTTGATGTGTTAATGTGGTGTGTCACATTAATGTTCTTGTGTTGAACCACCCTTGCATGCCTGGAATAAGCCCACTTGATCTTGGTGTATAATACCTTTGGTGTCCCACTTGATCTTGGTGTATAATACCTTTGATATGTTGTTGAATTTGATTTGCAAGTATTTTACATCTGTATTCATTAGAGATACTGGTATATAGTTTTCTTTTCATGTATCCTTATCTGGTGTTGGTGTTAGGGTGATGTTGGCTTCACAGAATGAGTTTCCAAATTTTTGGAAGAGATTGAGCAGAATCAGTATTAATTCTCTTTGGAATGATTGATAGAATTCAGTTGTGAAGCCATTCGGTCCTGGGCTTTAATTTGTTGAGGTTTTTAATGACTGATTTCAGTTTCTTTTAATTTGTCAGTTGAGGTCTTCTGTCTCTTCTGGAGTCACTGTAGGTTGTTTGTGCTTCTAGGAATTTGTCCATTTCATTTTAGTTCATAGTGTCCTCTTATCCCATTTATTTTTGTGGGGTCAGTAATGAGGTCCCGTTTCTCATTTCTTCTTTTATATATTATCATCTATGTTAGGGTTCTCCAGAGAAATAGAACCAACAAGAGATATCTGTAAATATGAGCTTTATAAGGTGTCTCATGCGACCACGAGAATGGAAGTGTCCAAAATCTGTAGGGCAGCTGTGAAGCTGGCAGCTCTCATGAAGAATCTGGATGAACTCCACAGGAGTAGCTCACTGTCTGAAGAAGAAGCAGTGAAAAAATCTCTTTACTTCCTTAAAAGCCTTCAACTGATTGGATTATCTAGTTGTAGAAGGCATGCCTTAGTTGATCACAGATGCAATCAGTCACAGCTGCAATAAACTAATTGATGATTTATCAAGCAGCCATAGAATATCCTTGCAGTAATGGTCAGTCAGGCCAGTGCTTGCCTGACCAGACAACTGGGCATCATCACTTGGCCAAGTTGATGCCAGAACCTAACCATTACATCATCTCTATTTTTCTTAGTCTAGTGGCAACGTCAGATTTTGTTAATGCTTCACTGTTTTTAAATTTTCAATTTCATTTATTTGTGCTCTAATCTTTCTTATTTTCTTGTTTGCTTTGGGATTAGTTTACTGGTCTTTCTTGTTCCTCCACGTGTACCTTTGTTTGATGTTAGCTCTTTCTTTTTTATTTTAGGCATTTGGGGCTATATATTTCCCTCTCAACATTGCCTTTGCTCCATCCCATAAGTTTTTGTATGTTGTGTTTTTGTTTTCATTCATCTAAAAACGTGTGTGGATTTCTATTCCAGTTTTTTTGTTTGACCCACTGATTGTTTGAGTGTGTTGTTTCACTTCCTTATATTTGTGGATTTTCCTGTTCTCCACCTATTCATTTCCTGCTTCATTCCCTTATGTTTAGAGAAAGTGCTTTGTATAGTTTCAGTCTTTTAAAATTCATTGAGGTTTTTTTTGTGACCCAGCCATTGACTGTCCTGGGGAATGATCCATTGGCTTTTGGGAAGATTATATATCTGGCAGTTAGCAGTACAAGTATATTTCTAGTAGGTCTAGTTCATGTGTCATATTGTTCAAGGTCTCTGTTTCCTTATTGATGCTCTGAATGTTCTATCTGTTGATGGGAGTGGTGTATTTTAGTGTCTATTAATTGTAGAGGTATCTCTTTCTACCTTGAGTTTTGCCAGTGTTTATCTGATGTATTTTGGGGCATGATTGTTTGGTACCTAAATATTTATGACTTATTTCTTCCTGGTGAATTTCTCCTTTTATTAATATATCATGTCTTTCTTTGTGTCTTACAACAATTTTGCATTTAAAGTATATTTTTTTCTGATATTAGTACAGCTATCCAAGTTCTCTTAGTTATTGTTTGTGTGGAATGTTTTTCCAACCTTTCACTTACAACCTTTTTGTGTGTGGTCTAAGGTGCATCTCTTGTTGATAGCTTATAGGTGTGCCATACTTTTTAATTATTCTGCTAATTTGTATCTTTTGTTTGGGGAGTTAAAGCCATTATCTTTCAATGTCATTACTATAAAGGCAGTACTTACTTGAACCTTTGATTTTATGTTATATCTTTTTTTGTCTCCTTTTATTCTTTTTGTTAGCCTTATGTGCTGGTTTGAAAAGGTTTATGTACCCTAGAAAAGCCATGTTTTAATCCTAATCAAGCTTGTGGGAGCAACAGTTTCTTCTAATCCCTATTTAGTACTGTATGTTGGAAACTTTAATTAGATATCTCCATGGAGATGTGACTCAATCAAGTGTGGGTATTGAACATGATTAAATCGAGATATGTCTACCCATTCTATGTGAGTCTTGATTAGTTTACAGGAATTCTATATAAGAGGAGAGAATGCCTTTTGAGAATGATGAGAAAGCCACAACAGAGCTGAGCAGGGCCACGAGGCTGAGAGAACCACAGTCCACCAACCAGCAAGCTTTGGAGATTCTGAAAGAGCAGAGAAGGATGATGGAATGCTGCAGTCATGAGAAGCAGAGAGTTCATCCACCAGTGACTTTTGGAGATGAAGGAAAATGCCTCCTGGGGAGCTTCATAAAGCAGGAAGCCTGGAGAGGAAGCTGGTAGATGATGCCATATTCGCCATGTCCCGTCCTAGATGAGAGAGAAACCCTGAACATCATCGGCCTTCTTGAATCAAGGTATCTTTCTATTGATGCCTTAAATTGGACATTTGTATAGCTTTGCTTTAATTGGGACATTTTCATGGCCTTAGAACTGTAAACTTGTAACTTATTAAATTTCCCTTTTTAAAGGCCATTCTGTTTCTGGTATATTGCATTCCAACAGCTAGCAAACTAGAATACCTTACTAATAATCTTCATTTCTACACTCTCCTCCATGCCTCTCTCTCTCTCTTCACCTCTCTCTCTGCGCAACTCCCTTTAATATTTCTTACTGGATAGGTCTCTTCTTGATGAGCTCTTTTAGTTTCTGTTTTATCTGTGAACATTTTAAACTCTCCATTTTTGTAGGACAGTTTTACTAGGTAAAGTATTCTTGCCTAGTGGTTTTCTCTTTCACTACCTTAAATATATCATACTACTGCCTCTCACCTCTGGTTTCTGATGGGAAATTAGCATTCAGTCTTATTGCAGTTCACTTGTATGTGACAATTCTCTTTTCTCTTGCTGCTTTAAGGATTTTGTTTATCTTTGGCATTTTACATTCTGATTAACATGTGTCTCAGAGTGGCCTTTTAGAATTTATTCTGTTTGAAGTATGTTGCGCTTCTTAAACTTGTATATTTATGTCTGTCATAAGAGTTGAGTAATATTCAGAGATTACTTCCTCTATTCTTTCTGCCCTTCCCTTTTCTTCTTTCTTTGGGACATACATGGCATTCAGGTTTGCACTTTGTGGTGTTATTCAAATTTCTGAAAACCTGTTCAGTTTTTCCCATTTGTAGTAGTTAGATTCAGTTGTCAACTTGGCCAGGTGAGCGTGCCTAATTTTGTTGCTGTGGACATGAGCCAATGGTACATGAACCTCATCTGTTGCTAATTACATCTGCAGTTGGTTAGGAGGTGGGCCTGCTGTAATGAAGAATGTTTGACTTAATTGGCTGGTGCTTAAATTAGAGACTGCAACATAGCACAGCCCAAGCAGCTCAGCATTCCTCATCTCAGCACTCACAGCTCAGCCCAGGCCTTTGGAGATGCAGAAAGAAGTCACCCCGGGGAAAGTTGTTGGAACCCAGGGGCCTGGATAGAAGACCAGCAGAGACCATCCTGTGCCTTCCCACATAAGAAAGAACCTCAGTGGAAAGTTAGCTGCCTTTCCTCTGAAGAACTGACAAAATAAATCCCCTTTTATTAAAAGCCAATCCATTTCTGGTGTGTTGCATTCCAGCAGCTAGCAAACTAGAACACCATTCTCTTATCTGTCTGTTGTAACTTGTCCAGTACTGGACCCAAGGCAGTCTGCCTTACGAGTGGGTGATGGTCACTGACGTCTTCCATGAAGGTAAGTACTCACAGATGGAGGTAAGTACCACAGTTCTTTGCAGTTTCTTAGTCTCATTATCTTGCTCTTTCCTGGATAATATACAATGCTCCCCTGGCCTCCAGGATTCCTGAACAGTTGTTTCAGGCAGTTCCTGCCTGTGCAATAGCTGTTTTGGTTGAGTAAGCCCTGGAGGTCCCTATTTAACCATTTTCCCCAAAAGTTGAAACTGTCTCCACATACTCTTAGTTCCATCTCCTATAACTTCTGTGAGTCCACCTGATTCTGTTGTAGTCTGGAAACTCCCAATGCACTAAACTGGGATATTTGTAGGGTTTACCTCATTTGTTTTCCATCTCTCATGGATGACCGCCCTTCTTCCTGATGTCCATTGTCTCCCAAACCATTGTTTCATACAATTTTGGTTCAGGTGAGAAGGTAACTCTAATCCATATTAATCCATCATGGCTGGTACTTGAAATACCTTGTTTAGTGAATTTTGTGAATTCTTTATATATTTAGGACAAAAGTCCTTTGTCAAGTAAATGCTCTAGAAATATTTTTCCCAGTATATAACATATCTTTATTTTCTTCAAAGTGTTTCTCAAAGACAATATGTTTTGGTTTAAATGAATCCAAGTTTATCAATGATTTTTAAAAGTATTTTTTATTCTGAAATATACCATATAAGCAGAAAAGTGATAGATTTCAAAGCACAGTTTAACAAATAATTATAGAACAAACCTCATAGTATGATATAGATTATAGTTCCATAATTTCAGGTATTTCCTTCTAGCTGCTATATACACTAAAGAAGAAAAAGAAATATCAATATAGTGATTTAGTAGTCATACTCATTTGTTAAATTCCATCTTCTCTTTTATAACTCCCCTCTCTCATTTGATCCTTTTCTCAGTCTTTAGGGATATTTGGGCCATGACCATTTGTTTGAGTTTGCTAATGCCGCTGGGATGCAATATACCAGAAATGGAATGTCTTGTAAAGTGGATTTATTAAGTTGAAAATTTACAGTTCTAAGGCCATGAAAATTTCCAAACTTAAAAACATTCAAAGAAAGATACCTTGATTCCAAAGAAAGGGCCAGATGGCATCTGGGATTCCTCTGTTACATGGGAGGCACATGGCCAGAATCTGCTGGTCCTTGTTCCTGATTCCATTGCTTCCAGCCTCTGTTTTCAGTGGCTTCCTCTCTAAGCATCTGTGGGCCTTCACTTAGCTTCTCTGGGACAAAACACTAGGTTCTGGCTTGCTTAGCATCTCATGGGAAGGCACATGGTGACATCTGCCGGGCTGTGCATTTCCAAACATCTGTATCAAGACATCTCTCTGTCAACACTCCAAGCATCTATGAATGTCTGTGTCTATGTTGGCTGTGGTTCTTGTCTAGCTTCTGTCACCTCTCTCAGCTCTTGGCATCTCCTGGGGCCTCTGCCTTTCCAAATGTCTGTGTCTAAGCTTTCTCCAGAATGTCTCCCCTTTTAAAGGACTCCAGTAAACTAATAAACACCCACCTTGAATGGGCAATTTCACATTTCGATGTAATCAGAAGGTCACATCTGGGTGAAAGATGCATTGAGAAGTAGACTGGTAGATGTTGAAATATATATATAATTGAATATTGTGCTGCTACAAAACGTTGTGAGGCATGTAATATTGTGAATGAACCTGTGGAACATTTTGTGATGTAAAATAAGCCAGAAACAAAAGAGGAAATATTGCATGATCTCATTTAGAAAATATTTATAAGAAAATTTCGGCCTAGATTGTAATCTCTTATAGCAGTCACATTTAGTCCAGGGTGGTAATTGTTATTTCTGGATTTTAAGAGGCTGTTTTATTTATATACAACCTGGTATTTAGAGATAAGAATGAAGCCAATCAGGTCAGGATTAAGGTAATTTAGAATACAGGGATAAGGAAGACATTGCCTATATTTTAGAACCTCATCTACTCTTTGAAGCCAAAGGAAGAGATGTTTATTTTGTCCAGATCCTAAATTTGCTGTAGCACATAATTTAAGTCAGACCTGTGCAGATAGATATTTAAATTATCCTAACACAGCAAACCCAGAATAGGAATGAAGGTTTGTAATTCTGTGTAGCTTAATGTAATGCCTGGATACATCCCAGAGTATATTTACATCTGAAGTCTAATTTGTTGGATATTAGTATAGCTACTCCTGCTCTTTTCTGATTGTTATTTGAATGAAATATCTTTTCCCAACCTTTCACTTTCAACCTATGTTTATCTTTGGGTCTAAGATGTGTTCCCTGTAGACAGCATATAGAAGGATCCTGTTTTTTATCCATTCTGCCAGTCTATGTCTTTTGATAGGGGAGTTCAATCCATTAACATTTAGTGTTATTACTGTTTGGGTAGTACTTTCCTCTACCATTTTGCCTTTTGTATTTTATGTGTCATATCTAATTTTCCTTCTTTCTACACTTTTCTCCACACCTCTCTCTTCTGTCTTTTCGTATCTGTCTCTAGTGCTCC
>PVIY010037513.1:0-24594 GCA_004026745.1 Myrmecophaga tridactyla
CAGCTGACGTGATCATGACCTAATCCTATGAAATGTCCTCATTGCAACAGACAGACCAGCGCTTGCCCAATCAGATAAACAGGTACCACAACTTGGCCAAGTTGACACGTGTCCCTAACCATGACAGTTGGTGTTTGGGTGAAGTCTAGGGCTGTGTTTGGGTTTAGGGTTGTTATAAAGATGATTGGTGTGTTTAGAGTTGCTATTGGGGTTTGGATTAGGGTTTGGGTTAGGGTTGGTTTTGGTGTTAGGGCTAGGGTTAGGTTTAGGGTTAGGGTTAGAGTTGGTGTTAGGGTGAAGTTTAGGGCTGTGGCTCAGGGTAGGGTTGAAATAAAGGTGATGGTTGTCTAGGGTTGGTGTTTGGGTTCGGGTTAGGGTTCAGGTTAGGGTTGGTGGTAGGGTTTGGGCTAGTGTTAGGATTTGGGTTTGGATTTGTGTTAGGGTTGGTGTTAGAGTGAAGTTTAGGGCTGCGGTTGTGTGTAGGGTTAGTATAAAGTTGAGGGTTGTGTTTAGGATTTGGGTTGGGGTTGGGGTTAGGATTCACGTTAGGGTTGGTGGTAAGGTTGGGACTATGGTTAGAGTTAGGTTCAGAGTTAGGGTTAGAGTTGGTATTAGGGTGAAGTTTTGGGCTGTGTTTGGGTGTAGGGTTGATATAAAGATGAGGGTTGTATTTAGGGTAGGTGCTGGGTTGGGGTTAGGGTTAATGGAGGGTTGGTGCTAGAGTTAGGGTTAGGGTTGATGTTAGGGTTAAGTTTAGGACTGTGATTGGGTGCAGGGTTATTATAAAGTTGAGGGTTGTGTTTAGGGTTGGTGTTCAGGTTTGGGTTAGGGTTCATGTTGGGGTTGGTGGTAGGGTTTGGGCTAGGGTTTTGGTAAAGGATTGGGTTTGTTTTATTGTTATGGTTGGTGTGAGGTGAAGTTCAGGGCTGCAGGTGGGTGTAGGGTTGGTATAAAGTTGAGGACTGTGTTTAGGGTTGGTGTTGGGGTTGGGTTAGTGTTTGGGTTAGGATTGGTGGTATTGTTGCAGGTAGGGTTAAGGTTAGGGTTAGGGTTTGGGTTAGGGGTAGTGTTGGTGTTAGGGTGAAGTTTAGGGCTGCGGTTGGGTAAAGGGCTCGTATAAAGTTGAGGGTTGCATTTAGGGTTGGTTTTGGGGTTAGGGTAAGGGTTCAGTTTAGGTTTGGTGGTGGGGTTGAGGCTAGGGTTAGAGTTAGGGTTAGGGTTAGTGGTGGTGTTAGGGGAAAGTTTAGTGCTGTGCTTGCATGTAGGGTTGGTATAAATTTGATGGTTGTGTTAAGGGTTGGGGTTAGGGTTCGGGTTTGGGTTGGTGGCAGGCTTGGGGTTCGGGTTAAGTTTAGGGTTAGGGTTGTTGGTAAGGTTGGGGCTTGGGTTAGGGTTAGGTTTAGAGTTAGGTTTAGGGTTAGGGTTGTTGTTAGGGTGAAGTTTAGAGCTACGGTTTGGTGTAAGGTTGGTATAAAGTTGTGGGTTGTGTTTAGAGTTGGTGTTGGGGTTGGGTTAGTGTTCGATTTAGGGTTGGTGGTATGGTTGGGGCAATGGTTAGGGTTAGGGTTAGTGGTGGTGTTAGGGTGAAATTTAGTGCTGCAGTTGAGTGTAGGACTGGTATAAAGTTGAAGGTTGTGTTTAGGGTTGGTGTTGGTGTTGGGGTTAGGGTTTGAGTTATGGTTGGTGGTAGAGTTGGGGCTAGGTTTCGGGTTAGGTTTAGATTTAGGGTTTGGGTTAGGGTTGGTGTTAGGGTGAAGTTTAAGACTGCTTTTGGGTGTAGGGCTGGTATAAATTTGAGATTTGTTTTTAGGGTTGGTATTGGGGTTGGGGTTAGCGTTTGGGTAAGGATTGGTGATAGGGTTGGGCCTAGGGTTAAGGTAAGGGTTAGGGTTAGGGTTGGCATTAAGATGAAGTTTAGGGCTGTGGTTGGGTGTAGAGTTGGTACAAAATTGAGGGTTGTGTTTAGGGTTGGTGTTGGTTTTGGATTAGGGTTAGGGTTAGGGTTAGCGTTAGTGTTAGGTTTTGGGCTAAGGTTAGGTTTAGGGTTAAGGTTAGAGTTATGGGTGGTGTTAGGGTGAAGTTTAGGGCTGCGGTTGGGTGTACAGTTGGTATAAATTTGAGTGTTGTATTTAGGGTTGGTTTTGGTGTTGTGGTTTGGGTTTGTTTAGGGTTGGTGGTAGGGTTGGGTCTAGGTTTAGGATTAGAGTTAGGGTTATGTTTGGTGGTGAGGTTGGGCTCAGGGTTAGGGTTAGGTTTAGAGTTAGGGTTAGGGTTAGGGTTGATGGTAGGGTGAAGTTTAGGGCTGCAGTTGGGTGTAGGTTTGGTATAAAGTTGAGGGTTGTGCTTTGGGTTGGTATTGAGGTTGGGGCAGGGTTAGGGTTAGGGTTGGTGGTCAGGTTGGGGCTAGGGTTAGGATTAGCAGTGGTGTTAGGGTGAGTTTTAGGGTTGCGGTTGTGTGTAGGGATGGTATAAAATTGAGGGTTGTGTTTAGGGTTGGTGGTGAGGTTGGAGTTAGGGTTCAGGTTAGGGTTGTTTGCTGGGCTGGGGCAAGGTTTAGTGTTAGGTTAAGAGTTAGGGTTTGGTTTAGGGTTGGTGCTAGGTTGAAGTTTAGAGCTACAGTTGTTTGGGGTTTGTATAAATTGAGGGTTGCCTTTTGGTTTGGCATTGGTGTTGGGGTTAGGGTTGGCTTAGACTTGATGGTAGGGTTGGGGGTAGGGTTAAGTTAAGGGTTAGGATTAAGGTTAGGGTTGGCGTTAGTGTGAAGTTTAGGGCTGTGGTTGGGTGTAGGGTTGGTACAAAATTGAGGGTTGTGTTTAGGGTTAAGTTTATGGCTGCAGTTGGGTATAGGGTTGGTATAAAGTTGAGGGTTGTGTTTAGGGTTGGTGTTTCAGTTGGGGTTAGGGTTCGGGTTAGCATTGATTTTAGGATTGGGACTGGGGTTAGGGTTAGGATTAGGGTTAGGTTTTGGGTTAGGTTTGGTGTTAAGGTTAAATTTAGGGCTGTGGTTGGGTGTAGGTTTGGTATAAAGTTGTGGGTGGGGGTTACGGTTGGTTTGGGTGTTGTGGTTAGTGTTTTGGTTAAGGTTGGTAGTAGGGTTGGGTCTCGGGTTAGAATTAGGTTTAGGGTTAAGTTTAATGTGAGGGTTTGGGTTGATGTTAGGCTTGGGGTCGATTTTGTGACTGTTTTTGGAGGTTGGAATTTTTGCTGGTATGGGTTCTTTGGGGTTTTGGTTTGTGTTTCTTTGTGTGGTTGTGTTTGTGTCATGTTTAAATTAAGTTAAAGGAAGGGTTCTCTGAAATATTGCAGTTTTAGGAGAAAATCTTACACCAGTGAATGGAACCATGGTCATTCTATTTCAAAATAGGTTTAGATAATTGTTTGCATTGCTGTAGGTGAGTGCTCTGCAGAAATGCTGTTTTTCTCTGACAAAATTGCTTGAAAGTGAATGAAGCTGGTAAGTCAATGAGCTCTTAAAACACATTTACAAACTGTTTTCCTATTTCACTGGGAAACAGTACTTTGCAATGGTGTTTTCTTTGAAAAATGCTTGGAAATATATGCAGATGTTATTATTACTAGGTTTTTGAAACAGATTATATTCATATTAGTGTTAGGCTATGGGTTAGGTTCAAGGTTAAGGTTGAGCAAGCATTAGTGTTTGGTTGTGGGTTAGAGTTCGTCTTAGGCTGGGGTTAGGATTTGGATTCTGCTTAGGGTGGGATTAAGATTGTTGAGAAGCTTCGTGTAGGTTTCTGTTGGTTGTTGATTTTGAGGTTGTTGTACATTTATGGAGTGTGCTAGTGTTAGGTTTAGGTTAAGTTATGGATAGTGTTCTTTGAAGAAATTACTTACTGTCTAAAAAGTGCATGGAAGTGAATAGATCAAATAAGTCCCTTAGCCTTCAAAGCAGTATTAGGTAAGGGATTTGCATAGCAATTGCTGAGTTTCTGTGAAAATGCTAGTTCTCATGCAACACGTACATCCAAATGAAAGCAACCAGAATGTCATTCAGTTATCCAAACCAGTTCACAGACTTTTTTTCAGCAAGACTAAGGTGAGATAAGTTGGACAATGCCGTTTTAACCTATAAATATGTATGATTGCCTGTGGGCCAAGTACATTACTCAGTTTCTGACGCAAATTATGTTAAGCCAAGCTCAGTGTCAGGCTTAGGGTTAGGGTTAAGGTTAGGATTAAAGATAGGGTTAGGGCTTGCATTGGGTTAGGGTTAGGTTTAGGGCTGTGTTTAGGTGAAGGGTTTGTATTAAGTTAAGGTAGTGTTTAGGGTTGGTGTTGGGGGTGGGGATAGGGTTCAGGTTAGGGTAATGGCAGGGTTGGGGCTAGGGTTAGGGTTGGGTTAGTGTTTGTGTTAAGGTATGGTTGGTGTTAGGGTTAAGTTTAGGGCTGCGGTTGGGTGTAGTGTTAGTATAAAGTTGAGGGTTGGATTTAGGGTTGGTATTGGGTTTGGGTTAGTGTTCGAGTTAGTATTGGTGTTAGGGTTGGGGCTAGGGTTACTGTTAGGGTTAGGTTTAGTGTTGGATTTAGGGTTAGGTTAAAGGCTGTGTTTGAGTGTAGGCTGTTATAAAGTTGAGGTTTAGGGTTGGTGTAAAGGTTGGGGCTTGGGTTCGGGTTAGGGTGGAGATAGGGTTAGGTTTAGGGCTGCGTTTGGATGTAGGGTTGGCTTAAAGTTGAGGGTAGTGTTTAAAGTTCATGTTGGGTTTGCGGTTAGGGTTCAGGTTTGGCTTGGTGGTAGGGTTGGGCTAGGGTTAAGGTTCAGGTTAGCGTTAGGGTTAGGGTTGGTGTTAGGGTTAATTTTAGGGCTGTGGTTGGGTGAAGGGTTAGTAGAAAGTTGCGAGTTGGGTTTAGGGTTGGTGCTGGTGTTGGGGTTTGGGTTCAGGATAGCATTGGTGTTTGGCTTGGGGTGTGAGTTAGGGTTAGAGTATGGGCTAGGGTTAGGGTTGGTATTAGGGTCAAGTTTAGGGCTGCAGTTGGGTGTAGGTTTTGTATAAATTTTAGGGTTGTGTTTACGGTTGGTGTTGGGGTTGGGTTAAGGTTTGGGTTAGGGTTGGTGGTAGCGTTGGCTCTAAGGTTAGGGTTAGGTTTAGGGCTAGGTTCAGTGTGAGGGTTTGGATTGAATTTAGGCTTGGGTTCGAATTAGGGACTGGTTTTTGAGGTTGGGATTTCTGCTGGTATGGGTTCTTGGGGGGTTGGTTTGCATTTTTGTGTGTGATTGCGTTAGTGTCATGTTTAAATTAAGTTAAAGTGAGGGTTCTCCGAAATATTACAGTTTTAGGAGAAAATCTTACACAAGTGAATGGAACCGGGATGATTCTAAGTTTTCAAAACAGGTTTAGGTAATGATTTGCATTGCTATAGGTGAGTGCTCTACAGAAATGCTGTTTTTCTCTGACAAAATTGCTTGAAAGTGAATGGAGCTGATAAGTCAATGAGCTCTCAAAACACATTTACAAACTGGTTTCCTATTTCACTGGGAAACAATACTTTGCAATGATGTTTTCCATGGAAAATGATTGGAAATGTGTGCAGATGTTATTGTTACTTGGTTTTTGAAACAGATTTTATTCATGTTAATGTTAGGCTCAGGGTTAGGTTCAGGGTTATGGTAGGGCAAGCATCAGTGTTTGGTTGTGGGTTAGAGTTCAGCTTGGGCTAGGGTTAGGATTTGGATTCTGCTTAGGGTGGAATTAAGATTGGTGAGAAGCTTCGTATAGGTTTGTGTTGGGTATTGGTTTTGAGGTTGTACATTTATGGGGCATGCTAGTGTTAGGTTTAGGTTAGGTTAGGGGTAGTGTTCTCTGAAGAAATTACTTTCAGTCCAAAATGTGCATGGAAGTGAATGGATCCGATAAGTCCTATAGCCTTCATAAGAGTATTAGGTAAGGGACTTGCATAGCAATTGTTGAGTTTTCTGTGAAAATGATTTTTTTCACTTGAGATGTGAATCAAAATGAATGGAGTCAGAATGTCACTCAGTTCTCCAAACCCGTAAACAGATGTTTTTTGGCAAGAATAAGGTGAGATATGTTGGACAATGCTGTTTTAACCTTAAAATTTGTATGGTCACATGTGGACAAAGTACATAACTCAGTTTCTGACGCAAATTATGTTAAGGCTAGCTTAGTGTCAGGGTTAGGGTTAGGGTTAGGGTTAGTTAGGTTTGGGGTTTGGGTAAGGTTTAGAGCTGCGTTTGGGTGTAGGGTTGGCATAAAGTAGAGGGTAGAGTTTAGAGGTAGGGTTGGGGTTAGTGTTCGGGTTAGGGTTGGTGGTAGGTTTTGGTTTAGTGTTAGTTTTAGGGTTGGTGTTAGGGTTAAGTTTAGGGCTGTGATTGGGAGTAGGGTTGGTATAAAGTTGAGGGTTGGGTTTAGGGTTGCTGTTGGGGTTGGGGTTAGGGTTCGGGTTAGCATTGGTGTTTGGGTTGGGCCTAGGATTAAGGTTAAGGTTAGGGTAAGTGTTAGGGTTGGTGTAAGGGTTACGTTTAATCTGCAGTTGCGTGTAGAGTTGGTATAAAATTAAGGTTGAGTTCAGGGTTGGTGTTGGGGTTGGGGTTTGGGTTAGCATTGGGGTTTGCGTTGGAATTATGTTTAGGGTTATGGTTATGATTATGGTTAGGGTTAGGGTTGGTGTTAGGGTTATGCTTAGGGCTACAGTTGGGTGTAGGGTTGGTATAAAGTTGAGGGTTTAGGGTGGGTGTTGGTGTTGGGCTTAGGTTGTGGGTTAGTGTTGGTGTTTGGATTGGGTCTAGGGTTAGGGTCAGGGTTAGGGTTAGAGTTAGTTTTGGTGTTAGGGTTAACTTTAGTGCTGCGGTTGGGTGTAAGGTTGGTATAAATTTGAGGGTTGGGTTTAGGGTTGTGTTGGTGTTGGTGTTGGGCTTAGGTTGTGGGTTAGTGTTGGTGTTTGGATTGGGGCTAGGGTTAGTGTTAGGGTCAGGGTTAGGGTAAGAGTCAGGGTTGGTGTTAGGGTTAACTTTAGTGCTGCGGTTGGGTGTAAGGTTGGTATAAATTTGAGGGTTGGGTTTAGGGTTCGTGTTGGTGTTGGTGTTGGGCTTAGGTTGTGGGTTAGTGTTGGTGTTTGGATTGGGGCTAGGGTTAGGATTAGGGTCAGGGTTAGGGTCAGGGTTAGGGTAAGAGTTAGGGTTGGTGTTAGGGTTAACTTTAGTGCTGTGGTTGGTTGTAGGGTTGGTATAAATTTGAGGGTTGGGTTTAGGATTGGTGTTGGTGTTGGGATTATGGTTCGGGTTAGGTTTGGTTTGAGGGTTGAGTCTAGGTCAAGTGTGAGGTTTAGGGTTAGGTTTAGTGTGAGGGTTTGTGTTGAAGTTAGGCTTGGGGTCGATTTTGGAACTGTGTTTGGAGGTTGAGATTTGTGCTGGTATGGTTTCTTTGGGGTTTCGGTTTGTGTTTGTGTTTGTGATTGTGTTAGTGTCATGTTTAAATTAATTGAAAGTGAGGGTTCTCTGAAATATTGCAGTTTTAGGAAAAAATCTTATGCCAGTGGAGGGAAACAGGACCATTCTAAGTTTTCAAAACAGGTTTAGGTAATGGTTTGCATTGTTATAGGTGAGTGTTCAGCAGAAATGTTTTTTTTCTCTGACAAAATTTCTTGAAAGTGAATGGAGCTGGTATGTCAATGATCTCTCAATACATATTTACAAAGCAGTCTCTTATTTAACAGGGAAACATTACTTTGCAATGATGTTTTCCATGAAAAATGCTTGGAAATTTGTGCAGATATTATTAATCCTCGGGTTTTGTAACAGATTATATTCATGTTAGTTTTAAGCTCAGGGTTAGGTTCAGGGTTATGGTAGGGCAAGCATCAGTGTTTGGTTGTGGGTTAGAGTTCGGCTTAGGCTAGGGTTAGGATTTGGATTCTGCTTAGGGTGGAATTAAGATTGGTGAGAAGCTTCGTATAGGTTTGTGTTGGGTATTGGTTTTGAGGTTGTACATTTACGGGGTGTGCTAGTGTTAGGTTTAGGTTAGGTTAAGGGTAGTGTTCTCTGAAGAAATTAATTTCGGTCCAAAATGTGCATGGAAGTGAATGGATTCAATAAGTCCCACAGCCTTCATAAGAGTATTAGGTAAGGGACTTGCATAGCAATTGTTGAGTTTTCTGTGAAAATGCTAGTTTTTAAGCAAGACATGTATCCAAATGAATGGAGCCAAAATGTCACTCAGTTCTACAAACACGTTCACAGAATTTTTCAGCAAGAATAAGGTGAGATATGTTGAGCAATGCCATTTTAACCTTAAAATATGTATGGTCGCGTGTGGACCAAGTACATTACTCAGGTTCTGATACAAATTATATTAAGGCTAGCTCAGTGTCAGGGTTAGGGTTAGTGTTAGGATTAGGGTTAGGGTTAGTGTTAGGGTTGGGGTTAGGGTTAGGTTTAGGGCTGCATTTGGGTGAAGGGTTGGTATAAAGTTGAGGGTAGGCTTTATCATGGTGTTCGCAATGGGGTTAGGGTTCAGTTAGGGTTGGTGTTTGGGTTGGGGTAGGTTTAGGATTCGGTTTCGAGTTAGGGTGAGGGATAGGGTTGGTGTTAATGTTAAGTTTAATGCTGTAGTTGTGTGTAGGGTTGGCATAAAGTTGAGGGTTGGCTTTATCATTTGTGTTGGTGTTGGTGTTGGGGTTTAGGTTAGGGTTCGCGTTAGGGTGGGTGGTATGGTTGGGTGTAGGTTTAGGGTTAAGTTTAGGGTTAGGTTTAGTGTGAGGGTTTGGGTTGAAGATAGACTTAGGGTTAGGTTTAGTGTGAGGGTTTGGGTTGAAGATAGACTTGGCGTTGATTTTGGGTTTGTGCTTAGAGTTTGGGATTTGTGCTGGTATGGGTTCTTTGGGGTTTTGGTTTGTGTTTCTGTTTGTGGTTGCATTAGGATCATATTTAAACTAAGTTAAAGTGATGGTTTTCTGAAATAGTGCAGTTTTAGGAAATAATCTGACACCAGTGAATGCAACCAGAACAATTCTACGTTTTCCAAACAGATTTAGGTAATGGTTCGCATTGCTGTAGGTGAGTGCTCTGCAGAGATTCTGTTTTTCCCTGGCAAAATTGCTTGAAAGTGAATGGAGCTGGTAAGCCAATGAACTCTCGAAACACATTTACAAACTAGTCTCCTGTTTAACTGGGAAATATTACTTTGCAATGGTATTTTCCAAGAAAATGCTTGGAAATGTGTGCAGATGTTATTATTACTCTGTTTTTGAAACAGATTATATTCATGTTAGTGTTAGGCTCAGGATTAGGTTCAGGGTTAAGGGTCTGTGAGCATTAGTGTTGTGTTGTGGGTTAGAATTCAGCTTAGGCAAGGGTTAGGGTTTGGAATCTGCTTAGGGTGGAATTAAGATTGGTGAGAAGCTTCACATAGGTTTGTGCTGGGTTTTGGTTTTGAGATTGATGTAGTTTTGTCGGGTGTGCTTGTGTTAAGTTAGGTTAAGGATTGTGTTCTCTGAAGAAATTACATTCAATCCAAAAACTGCATGGAAGTGAATGGATCAAATAAGTACCTTAGACTACAAAACAGTGTTAGGTAAGGAATTTGCATAGCAATTGTTGAGTTTTCTGTGAAAATGCTAGTTTTCACGCAGGATGTATGTCCAAATGAATGGAGCCAGAATGTCACTCACTTCTCCAACCCCGATCACAGACTTTTTTCAGCAAGAATAAGCTGAGGTGTGTTGGACAATGCCATTTTAACCTAAAAATATGTATGGTCGCATGTGGACCAAGTACATTGCTCAGTTTCTGAAGCAAATTATGTTAAGTTTAGCTCAGTGTTAGATTTAGGGTTCGGGTTATGGTTAGTGTTAGGTTAGGGTTGGGGCTAGGGTTAGGTTCAGGGCTCCGTTTGGGTGTAGGGTTGGTATAAAGTTGAGGGTAGTGCTTAGGGTTGGTGTTGGGGTTGGGGTTGGGGTTAGGGTTCGCGTTATGGTTGATGGTAGGGTTGGGACTAGGGTTAGTGTTCAGGTTCGGGTTAGGGTTATGTTTAGGGTTCTTGTTAGGGTTAAGTTTAGGGCTGCGGTTGGGTGTAGGGTTGGTATAAATTTGAGGGTTGGGTTTAGGGTTGAGGTTGGGGTTGTGGTTGGTTTCGGTTTAGGGTTGGTGGTAGGGTTGGGGCTAGGGTTAGGTATCAGGTTAGGGTTAGGTTTATTGTTAGGGTTGGTGTTAGGGTTATATTAAGGGCTGCAGTTGGGTATAGGTTTCATATAAAGTTGAGCACTGGGTTTAGTGTTGGTGTTGGCATTGGAGTTAGGGTTTAGTTAGTATTGGTGTTTGGGTTGGGGCTAGGGTTAGGGTTAGGGTTAGGATTAGTGTTAGGATTCGGATTAGGGTTATGTTTAGTGGTGTGGTTGGGTGTAGGGTTTGTATAAGGTTGAGGGTTGGGTTTAGGGTTGGTGTAGGGCTTGGGGTCAGGGTTTGGGTTAGTGTCGGTGTTTGGGTTCGAGCTAAGGATAAGGTTAGGATTAGGGTTAGGGATAGGGTTTAGGTGAGGGTTGGTGTTAGGGCTAAATTTAGGGCTTCAGTTGGGTGGAGGGTTGGTATAAAGTTGAGGGTTGGGTTTAGAGTTCGTGTCGGGGTTGAGGTTATGGTTCAGGTCAGGGTTGTTGGTAGTGTTGGGTGTAGGGTTAGGGTTAGGTTTTGGGTTAGATTTAGTGTGAGGATTTGGGTTTAATTCAGGCTTGGTGTCAATTTTGGAACTGTGTTTGGAGGTCGGGATTTGTTCTGGTATGGGTTTTTGGGATTTCGGTTTGTGTCTGTGTTTGTGGTTGCATTAGTGTCATGTTTAAATTAAGTTAAAGTGAGGGTTATTTAAAATATTTCAGTTTTAGGAAAAAAATCTTATGCCAGTGAATGGAACCAGGCCCATTCTAAGTTTACAAAACAGGTTTAGGTAATGGTTTGCATTGCTGTAGGTGATTGCTCTGCAGAAATGCTGTTTTTCTCCGACAAAATTACTTGAAAGTGAATGGAGCTGGTAAGTCAATGAGCTCTCAAAACACATTTACAAAGTGGTCTCCTATTTAACTGGGAAACATTACTTTGAAAGGTGCTTTCCATGAAAAATCTTGGCATTGTGTGCATATGTTATTATTACTCGGTTTTTGAAACAGATTATATTCATGTTAGTGATAGACTCAGGGTTAGGGTCAGGGTAAACGTTGGGCAAGCATTAGTGTCTGGTTGTGGGTTAGAATTCGGATTAGGCTAGGGTTAGGATTTGGATTCTGCTTAGGGTGGGATTAAGATTGGTGATAAGCTTCACATAGGTTTGCTTTGGGTGTTGGTTTTGAGGTTTTGTATCTTTATGGGATGTGCTAGTGTTAGGTTTAGGTTAGGTTAAGGATAGTGTTCTCTGAAGAGATTACCTTTAGTCAAAAAAGGGCATGGAAATTAATAGATCCAATAAGTCCCTCAGCCTTCAAAAATATGTATGGTCGCATGTGGACCAAGTACATTACTCAGTTTTTGATGCAAATTATGTTAAGGCCTGCTCAATGTCAGGGTTTGGTTATGGTTATGGTTAGGGTTAGGGTTAGGATTGGAGTTAGGGTTAGGTTTAGGGCTGAATTTGGGTGTAGGATTTGTATAAAGTTGATGGTAGTGTTTAGGGTTGGTGTTGCGATTGGGGTTAGGGTTCGGATTAGGGTTGGTGGTAGGGTTGGTTCTAGGGTTATGTTTTGGGTTGGGATTAGGGTTAGGGTTAGCGTTGGTGTTTGGGTTAAGTTTAGGGCTGCAATTGGGTCTAGGGTTGGTATACATTTGTGGTTTGGGTTTAGGGTTGGTGTTGGGGTTGGGGTTAGGGTTTGGGTTAGCGATGGTGTTTGTATTGGGGCTAGGGTTAGAGTTAGGGTTGGTGTTAAGGTTA
Source organism: Myrmecophaga tridactyla (assembly GCA_004026745.1). Taxonomy (NCBI): domain Eukaryota; kingdom Metazoa; phylum Chordata; class Mammalia; order Pilosa; family Myrmecophagidae; genus Myrmecophaga; species Myrmecophaga tridactyla. The sequence goes on from PVIY010037513.1 coordinate 11,883, forward strand.
AGCTTAGAGCTGCAGTTGGGTGTAGGGTGGGTATAAAGTTGAGGGTTGTGTTTAGGGTTGGTGTTGGAGTTGGTGTTACAGTTTAGGTTTAGGGTTGGTTGCAGTGTTGAGGCTATGGTTAGGGTAAGGTTTAGGGTTGAGGTTAAGGAAAGGTTTAGGGCTCCATTTGGAGGTAGGTTTGGTATAAACTTGAGGGTTGGTGTAAGGGTTGGGGTTATGGTTACATTTAGGATTGATGGCAGGTTTGGGGCTAGGGTCAGATTTAGGGTTTGGTTTAGGTTTAGGGTTTGGCTTAGTATGAGGGTTTGGGTTGAAGTTAAGATGGGGTTGATTTTGGTACTGGGCCCGGAGTTTGGGATTTGTACAGGTATTGTTTTCAGAAAGTTCTGTTGGTGTTTTTGTTTGTGTTTGCAGCACTGTTATGTTTGAGTGAAATTAAAGTGAGGGTTCTCTGAAATATTGCAGTTTATTAAGAAATCTTATTCCAGTGAATGGAACCAGGACCATCCTCAGTTTTTTAAACAGGTTTAGGTGATGGTTTGCAGAGCTCTAGTTGTGTGCTCCACCAAAATGCTGTTTTTCTCCCACAAAATTACTTGACAGTGAATGGAGCTGGTAAGCCAATGAGCTCTCAACATAGATTTACAAACGGTTCTCATATATTACTAGAAAACATTACTTTGCAATGTTGTTTTCCAAAAAAAAAAAGTGTGTAAATATTATTACCCGGTTTTTGAAACAGATTATATTAATGTTAGTGGTTGGCCCATGGTTAGGTTTAGGGTTAATTTTGGTATAGCATTAGTGTTTGGCTGTGGGAAAGAGTTCAGCTTAGATGAGAGTTAGGATGTGAGTTCTTCTTAGTGTGGGATTAAATTAGTATGTAGCTTCGGGCAGATTTGGTTTGTTGTTGGTTTTCAGGTTGTTGTAGGTTAAGCAGTTGTATGAGTGTTAGGTTTAGGTTAAGTTTAGGATAAGGATAGTGTTCTCTGAAGAAAGTATTTTCCACCCAAAAAGTGCATAGAGGTGAATATATCCAATAAGCCCTTAGCCTCCAAAACAGTCTTAGGTAAGGGATTTGCATAGCAATTGTTGAGTTTTCTATGAAAATGCAAGTTTTCACGCGCAACATATATACAAATGAGTGGAGCCAGAATGTCACTCAGTTCTCAAAACACATTCACAGACTTTATTCAGGTAGAAAATGGTGTGATGTGTTGGACAATGGTGTTTTACACTGAAAATATGTATAAACGTGTGTGCACCAAGTACATTACTCAGTTTCTGAAACAAATTATATTAAGGCAAGGATCCGTGTTATGGTTATGTTTTGGGTTAGGTTTAGGGTTAGGATTAGGATTGGGTTGTGAGTAGGGATAGGTTTAGGGCTGTGTTTGGGTGTAGGGTTGGTATAAAGTTGGGGGTTGGGTTTAGGGTTGGGGTTGGGGTTTGTGTTATGGTTAGGGTTAGGGTTGGTGGTAGTGTTGGGGCTTGGGTTAAGGTTAGGTTTAGGGTTGAGGTAAGGGAAAGTTTTAGCGTTGTGGTACAGTGTAGGGTTGGTATAAAATTGAGGATTGGTTTGAGGGTTGGTGTTGGTGTTGTGGTTATGGTTACAGATAGGATTGATGGCAGGGTTGGGACTAGGGTCAGGTTTAGGGTTAGGTTTAGGTTTAGGCTTAGTATGAGAATTACGTTTAGTGTGAGGGTTTGGGTTGAATTTAAGCTAGGGGTTGGTTTTGGTACTGGGCTTGGAGTTTGGGATTTGTGCCAGTATAGTTTTAAGGAGATTCTATTGGTGTTTTTGATTGTGGTTACGTCAGTGTTAAGTTTAAGTTAAGTTAAAGTGAGATTTCTCTGAAATATTGCAGTTTCTTAAAAAAATCTTATGCCAGTCAATGGAACCAGGAGCATCCTCAGTTTTCTAAATAGGTTTAGGTATTGGTTTGCACAGCTGTAGTTGTGTGCTCCACAGAAATGCTGTTTTTCTCCAACAATACTGCTTGAAAGTAAATGGAGCTGGTAAGTCAATGAGCTCCCAAAACACATTTAGAAACTCTTCTCATATATTGCTAGGGAGAATTACTTTGCAATGCTGTTTTGATTAAAAATGATTGGAAAAGTGTGTAAATATTATTAAACGGTTTTTGAAACAGATTACATAAATTTTAGTGTTTGGCTCATGGTTAGGTTTAGGACTAATGTTGGAATAGCATTAGTGTTTGGTTCTGGGATAGAGTTCAACTTAGAATAGGGTTTGGATGTGGATTCTTCTTAGGGTGGGATTAAGATTGGTGTGAAGCGTCAGGCAGGTTTGGTTTGTTGTTGGTTTTCAGGTTGTTGTAGGTCTAGCAGTAGTGCAACTTTTAGGTTTAGATTAGGTTTATGTCAAGTATAGCGTTCTCTGATGAAAGTACTTTCAGTCCAAAAAGTGCATGGAAGTGAATGGATCCAATAGGTCCCTTAGCCAGCAAAATAGTATTAGGTAAGGGATTTGCATAGAAATTGTTGAGTTTTCTGTGAAAAGGTAAGATTTCACGCACGGCATTCATCCATATGAGTGGTGCCAGAATGTCACTCAGTTCTCAAAACCTGTTCACAGACTTTATTCAGGTAGAAAAATATGAGATAGGATGGACAATGGTGTTTTACGCTGAAAATATGGATGGACGTGTGTGGACCAGTTACATTACTCAGTTTATGAAACAACTTATGTTAAGGCAAGGCTCAGTGATAGGGTTAGGTTTTGTTTTAGGCTTAGGCTTAGGGTTAGGGTTAGGGTTAGGGTTAGTGTGAGGGTTAGGGTTGTGGTGAGGTACAGGTTTAGGGCTGCGTTTGGGTGTAGGTTTGGTATAAGGTTGAGGGTCGGGTTTAGGCTTGGTGTTGGGGTTGGTATTATGGTAAGGGTTAGGTTTGGTGGTAGTGTTGGGACTAGAGTTAGGGTTAGGCTTAGGGTTGGTGTTAGGTTATGAGTAGGGTTGTGGTAGGGTGTAGGGTTGGTATGAAGTTGACGGTTGGCTTGAGGGTTTCGATTGGGGTTGCGGTATTTTTATGGTTGGTATTGATGGCATGATTGGGGCAAGTGATACATTTAGGGTTAGGTATAGGTTTATGGTTAGGTTTAGTGTGAGGGTTTGGATTGAAGTTAAGCTTGGGGTTGATTTTGGTACTGGGTTTGAAGTTTGGCATTTGTGCAGTATTGGTTCAAGGGGATTCTGTTGATAATTTTGCTGGTGGTTGCGTTACAGTTATGTTTAAGTTAAATAAAGTGAGGGTTCTCTGAAATATTGCAGTTTATTAAAAAATCTTAAGCCACTGATGGAACCACGACCATTCTCAGTTTTCTCCACAGGTTTAGGTAATGGTTTGCAGAGCTGTAGTTGTGTGCTCCACAGAAATGTTGTTTCTCTCCGACAGAATTTTTGAAAGTAAATGGAGCTGGTAAGTCAATGTGCTCTCAACACACATTTACAAACTGTTCTCATATATTACTAGGAAACATTACTTTGCAATGCTATTTTCCATTAAAAATGTTTGGAAATGGGTGTAAATATCATTATTAAATGTTTTTTTATACAGATATATTAATGTTACTGTTAGACCCATGGCTAGGTTTAGGGTTAATGTTGGGACAGCAATAGTGTTTGGTTGTGGGATGGGGTTCAGCTTAGACTAGGGTTAGGATGTGGATTCGTCTTAGGGTGGGAATAAGATTGGTGTGAAGCATGAGGCAGGTTTGGTTTGTTGTTGGTTTTCAGGTTGTTGTAGGTTTAGCAGTAGTGCAAGTGTTAGGTTTAGGTTAGGTTTAGGTTAAGGATAATGTTCTCTGAAGAAACTACTTTCGTCCAAAAAGTGCATAGAAGTGAATGCATCCAATAAGCCCTTAGCTTTCCAAAACAGTATTAGGTAAGGGATTTGCATAGCAATTGTTGAGTTTTCTGTGAAAAGACAAGATTTCATGCGTGATATACATCCAATTGTTTGGAGTCAGAATGTCACTCAGTTCTCAAAACCCACTCACAGACTTTATTCAGCTAGAACATGGTGAGATATGCTGGACAATGGGGTTCTACACTGAAAATATGAATGGACGTGTATGGACCAAGTACATTACTCAGTTTCTGAAAAAAAATATGTTAAGGCAAGGCTCAGTGTTAGGGTTATGTTTGGGGTTAGGGTTAGGGTTAGGGTTGAGATTAGGGACAGGTTTAGGGTTGCAGTACAGTATAGGATTGGTATAAAGTTGAGGGTTAGTTTGAATGTTGGTGTTGGGGTTGTAGCTATGGTTATGGTTAGGATTGATGGTAGGTTTGGAGCTAGGGTCAGGTTTAGGGTTAGTTTTAGGTTTAGGCTTAGGCTTAGTATGAGGGTTTGTGTTGAAGTTAAGCTTGGGGTTGATTTTGGTACTGGGCTTGGAGTTTGGGGTTTCTACCAGTATTGTTTTAAAGAGGACCTGTTGGTGTTTTTGTTTGTGGTTGCGTTAGTGTTATGTTTCAGTTAAGTTGAAGTGAGGATCCTCTAAACTATTGCAGTTCATTAAAAAATTCTACACCAGTGAATGGAACCAGGACCATCTTCAGTTTTCTAAACAGGTGTAGGTATTGTTTTGCATAGCTGTAGTTGTATGCTCCGCAGAAATGCTGTTTTTCTCCGACAATACTGCTTGAAAGTAAATACAGCTGGTAAGTCAATGAGCTCTCAAAACACATTTACAAACTGTTCTCATATATTACTAGGAAAAATTACTTTGCATTGTTGTTTTTCATTGAAAATGCTTGGAAATGCGTGTAAATATTATTATTAAATGGTTTTTTGAAACAGATTATATTAATGTTAGTGTTAAGCCCATGGTTAGGTTTAGGGTTAATGTTGGGATATCATTAGTGTTTGGTTGTGGGATAGAGTTCAGCATAGACTAGGGTTAGGATTTGGAATCTTCTTATGGTGGGATTATTTGGTGTGAAGCATCAGGCTGGTTTGTTTGTTGTTGGTTTTCAGGTTGTTGAAGGTTTAGCGGTAGTAAGAGTGTTAGGTTTAGGTTGGGTATGGGTGAAGGATAGTGTTCTCTGAAGAAACTACTTTCAGTCCAAAAAGTGCATGGAAGTGAATGGATCAAATAAGTCCCTTAGCACCAAAACAATATTAGGTAAGGGATTTGCATAGCAATTGATGAGTTTTCTGTGAAAAGGCAAGTTTTCACGCATGGCATACATCCAAATTAGTGGCACCAGAATGTCACTCAATTCTCTAAAACCGTTCACAGAATTTATTCAGGTAGAACAAAGTGAGATATGTTGAACACTGATGTTTTACACTGAAAATATGGATGGACGTGTGGGGACCAATTGCATTCCTCAGTTTCTGAAACAAATTATGTTAAGGTAGGGCTCAGTGTTAGAGTTAGGTTTTGTGTTAGGCTCAGAGTTAGGGTTAGATTTAGGGTTAGGGTTAGGGTTAGGGTTAGGATTGTGGTTAGGGATAGGTTTTGGACGGCGTTTGGGTGTGAGGTTGGTGTAAATTTGAGGATTGGGTTTAGGGTTGGTGTTGGGGTTGATGTTATGGTTAGGGTTAGTATTCGTGGTAATGTTGGGGCTAGGGTTAGGGTTAGGGTTAGGGTTGGTGTTAGGGTTTGTTTTAGGGTTGTGGTAGGGTGTAGGGTTGGTATAATGTTGAGGGTTGGTTTGAGGTTTAGTGTTGGGGTTGTGGTTATGGTTACGTTTAGGATTGATGTCATAGTTGGGGCTAGGGTCAGATTTATGGTTAGGTTTAAGTTTAGGATAAGGCTTACTATGAGGTTTGGGGTTGAAGTTAAGCTCGGGGTTGATTTTAGTACTGGGCTCAGCATTTGGATTTGTGCAAGTTTTGTTTTAAGTAGGTTCTGTTGGTGTTTATGTTTGTGGTTGTGTTAGTGTTATGTTTAAGTTAAGTTAAAGTGAGGGTTCTCGGAAATATTGCGGTTTGTTAAAAAATCTTACTCCAGTGAATGGAACCAGGACCATCCTCAGTTTTCTAATCAGGTTTAGGTATTGGTTTGCATAGCCATAGTTGTGTGCTGCACAGAAATGCTGTTTTTCTTCAACAATGCTACTTGAAAGTAAATGGAGCTGGTAAGTCAATGAGTTCTCAATACACATTTACAAACTGTTCTCATATATTCCTAGGAAACATTACTTTGCAATACTGTTTTCCATTGAAATGTTTGCAAATATTATTATTACCCAGTTTTTGAAACAATTATATTAATGCTTTGTTAGGCCCATCGTTAGGTTTAGGGTTAATGTTGGGATAGCATTAGTGTTTGATTGTGGGATACAGTTCCACTTTGACTAGAATTAGGATGTGGATTCTTCTTATGGTGAAATTAAGATTGGTATGAAGCATCGGGCAGGTTTGGTTTGTTGTTGATTTTCATGTTGTAGTGCAATTGTTAAGTTTAGGTTAGGATTAGATGAAGAATAATGTTCTCTGAAGAAAGTATATTCAGTCCAAAAGGTGCAATGAAGTGAATGAATTCAATAAGTCTCTTAGCCACCAAAACAGTGTTAGGTAAGGGATTTGCATAGCAATTTTTGAGTTTTCTGTGAAAAGGCAAATTTTCACGCACGGCATACATCCATATGAGAGGCGCCAGAATGTTATTCAATTCTCAAAGCCCATTCACAGACTTTATTAAGCTAGAACAAGGTGAGATGTGGGACAATAGTATTTTACCCTGAAAATATGGATGGACATGTGTGGACCAAGTACATTATTCAGTTTCTGAAACCAATTATGTAAAGGCAAAGCTCAGTGTTAGGGTTAGGTTTTGTGCTAGAGTTAGGGTTAGGGTTGTGATTATGATAGGTTTAGGGCTGCGTTTAGGTGTAGGGTTGGTATAAAGTTGAGGGTTGGGTTTAGGGTTGGTTTTGGGGTTGGTATTATGGGTAGGGTTAGGGTTGGTGGTAGTGTTAGGGCTAGGGTTAGGATTACGGTTCGAGTTGGTGTTAGGGTTTGTGTTAGGGTTGCAGTAGGGTGTTGGGTTGGTATAAATTTGAGGGTTGGTTTGAGGGTTAGTGTTGGGGTTGTGGTTATGGTTACAGTTAGGATTGATGGCAGGGTTGGGGTTAGGGTTAGGTTTAGAGTTAGGTTTAGGTTTAGGGTTAGGTTAAGTGTGAGGATTTGTGTTGAAGTTAAGCTAGGGGTCGATTTTGGCACTGGATTTGGAGTTTGGGATTTGTGCCAGTATTAGTTTCAGGGAGTTCTGTTGTGTTTTTGTTTGTGGTTGCATTAGTGTTTTGTTTAAGTAAAATTAAAGTGAGGGTTCTCTGAAATATTGCAGTATACAAAAAAATCTTGCACCAGTGTATGGAACCAGGACCATCCTCAGTTTTCTTAACACGTTTAGGTAATGATTTGTATACCTGTAGTTGTGTGCTCCGCAGAAATCTCTGACAAAATTGCTTGAAAATAAAAGAATCTGGTAAATCATGAAGACTCAAAAGAAATTTACAAACTGTTCTCATATATTACTAGGAAATATTATGCTGCACTGCTGTTTTCCATTAAAAATGCATGGAAATATGTGTAAATATAATTATTACCCGGTTTTTGAAACAAATTATATTAATGTTAGTGGTAGGCCCATGGTTAGGCTTTTGTGTTAATGTTGAAATAACATTAATGTTTGTTTGTGGGATAGAGTTCTGCTTTGACTAGAGTTAGGATATGGATTCTTCTTAGGGTGAGATTAAAATTGGTGTGAAGCTTCGGGCAGATTTGGTTTGTTTGTTTTCAGGTTGTTGTAGGTTTAGCAGTAGTGTGAGTGTTAGGTTTAGATTAGGTTTAGGTGAAGGATAGTATTCTCTGAAGAAAGTACTTTTTGTCCAAAAAGTGCATAGAAGTGAATGCATCATATAAGACCTTAGTCTTCAAAACAGTATTAGGTAAGGGATTTGCACAGCAATTTTTGAGTTGTCTGTGACAAAGCAAGTTTTCACACATGACATACATCCAAATGAGTGGATACAGAATGTCACTCAGTTCTCAAAACGCATTCACAGACTTTATTCAGGTAGAACAAGCTTAGATATGTTGGAGAATGGTGTTTTACACTGAAAATATGTATGGACGTCTGTGGATCAAGTACATTACTTAGTTTCTGAAACAAATTATGTTAAGACAAGGCTTCATGTTAGGTTTATGTTTTGGATTAGGGTTAGGATTAGGGTTAAGGTTAGGGTGGTGGGTAGGGATAGGTTTAGTGCTGTGTTTGGGTGTAGGGTTGGTATAAAGTTGAGGGTTGGTTTGACAGTTGGTGTTGAGCTTTTGGTTAAGGTTATGGTTAGAATTGATTGCAGGGTTGGACCAAGGGTCAGGTTTAGGGTTCGGTTTAGGTTTAGGGTTAGGGTTAGTATGAGGGTTGGGGTTGAAGTTAAGCTTGGGGTTGATTTTGGTACTCAGCTTGGAGTTTGGGATTTCTGCTGGTTTTGTTTAAGGAGGTTCTATTGGTGTTTCTGTTTGTGTTTCCGTTAGTGTTATGTTTAAGTTAAGCTACAGTGAGGGTTGTTGGAAATATTGCAGTCTCTTAAAAAATCTTACTCCAGTGAATGGAACCAGGACCATCCTCAGTTTTCTAAACAGGTTTAGGTATTGGTTTGTTTAACTGTATTTGTGTGCTCAGTAGAAATGCTGTTTTTCTCTGACAATACTGCTTGAAAGTAAATGGAGTGGGTAAGTCAATGAGCTCTCAACACACATTTACTAACTGTTCTCATATATTACTAGGAAACATTAGTTTGCAAGGCTGTTTTCCATTAAAAATGCTTGGAAATGTGCATAAATATTATTATTAACCGGTTTTTGAAACAGATTATATTAATGTTAGTGTTAGGCCCATGATTAGGGTTAGTGTTGGGATAGCTTAAGGTTTGGTTGTAGGATAGAGTTCAGCTTAGACTATGGTTAGGGTGTGGATTCTTCTTAGGGTGGGATTAAGATTGGTGTGAAGCTTCGAGCAGATTTGGTTTGTTGTTGGTTTTCAGGTTGTTGTAGGTTTAGCATTAGTGTAAGTGTTAGGTTTAAGTTAGGTTTAGGTTAAGGATAGCGTTCTCTGAAGAAGGTACAGTCAGTCAAAAAGTGCACAGAATTGAATGAATCCAATAAGCCCCCTAGCCTCCAAAACAGTATTAGGTAAGGGATTTGCATACCAATTGTTTTTGTGAATAGAGAAGTTTTCACTCCCGACATACATCCAAATGAGTGGAGCCAGGACGTCACTCAGTTTGCAAAACGCGTTCACAGACTTTATTCTGCTTGAAGATGGTGATATATGTTGGACAATGGTATTTACACTGAAAATATGTATGGACGTGTGTGGACCAAGTACATTACTCAGTTTCTGATACAAATTATGTTAAGGCAAGGCTCCGACTTAGGGTTATGTTTGCGTTAGGTTTAGGGTTAGGGTTTTGGGAAGGGATAGGTGTAGGGCTGCTCTGGGGTGTAAGGTTGGTTAAAATTGAGGGTTGGATTTAGGGCTGGGGTTTGGGTTGGTGTTATGGTTTGGTTTGTGGTTGGTGGTAGTGTTGGGCAAGGGTTAGGGTTAGTGTTGATGTTAGAGAAAGGTTTAGGGTTATGGTAGGGTGCAGAGTTGGTATAAAGTTGAGGGTTGGTTTGAGGGTTCGTGTTGGGGTTATGGTTATGGTTATGGTTAGGATTGATCGCAGAGTTGGGGCTAGGGTCAGGTTTGAGGTTAGGTTTAAGTTTAGGGTTATGTTTAGTATGAAGGCTTGGGTTGAATTTATGCTTGAGGTTGATTTTGGTAATGGGCTTGGAGTTTGGGATGTCTGTCATTATGGTTTTAAGGAGGTTCTATTGGTGTTTTTGATTGTCGTTGCATTACTGTTAAGTTTAAGTTAAAGTGAGGGTTCTCTGAAATATTGCAGTTTATTAAAAAAAATCTTATGCCAGTGAATGGAACCAGGGCCATCCTCAGTTTCAAAACAAGTTGAGTCATTGGTTTGCATAGCTGTAGCTGTGTGCTCCGCAGAAATGCTGTTTTTCTCCGACAATACTGTTTGAAAGTAAATGGAGCTGGAAAGTCAATGAGCTCCCAAAACATTTTTACAAACTGTTCTCATATATTACTAGGAAACATTACTTTTCAATGCTGTTTTCCAATAAAACTTCTTGGAAATGGGTGTAAATATTATTATTCAAAGGTATGTGAAACAGATTATATTAATGTTAGTTTTAGGCCCATGGTTAGGTTTAGGGTTAATGTTGGGATAGAATTAGTGTTTGGTTATGGGATAGAGTTCAGCTTAGACTAGGGTTTGGATGTCGATTCTTCTTGGGGTGAAGTGTCAGGCAGGTTTGGCTTGTTGTTGGTTTTCAGGTTGTTGTAGGGTTAGTGGTAGTGTTACTGTTAGGTTAAGGTTAGGTTTAGGTGAAGGATAGTGTTCTCTGAAGAAAGTACTTAAGGTTCAAAATTGCATGGATGTGAATGGATCCAATAAGTCCCTTAGGCACCAAAACAGTATTAGGTAAGGGATTTTCATAGTAATTGTTGCGTTTTCTGTGAAGAGGCAAGTTTTCACTCGCTGCATACATCCATGTGAGTGGCACCAGAATGTCTCTCAGTTTTCAAAACGCATTCACAGACTTTATTCAGGTAGAACAAGGAGAGATATGTTAGACAATGATGTTTCCACTGAAAATACGGATGGAAGTGTGTGGACCAATTACATTACTCAGTTTCTGAAACAAATTATGTTAAGGCAAAGCTCAGTGATAGGTTTAGGTTTTGTGTTAAGCTTAGGGTTAGGGTTAGGGTTAAGGTTAAGATTAGGGTTATCATTTTGGATAGGGTTGTGGTTAGGGATAGCTTTAGGGCTGCGTGTGGGTGTAGGGTTGGTATTAAGTTGTGGGGTAGGTTTAGGGTTTGTGTTGGTGTTGGTGTTGCAGTTAGGGTTCGGGTTAGGGTTGGTGGTTGTGTTGGGGATGGGGTTAGGTTTAGGGTTAGGGCTTGTGTTAGGGTTTGTTTTATGATTATAGTAGGGTGTGGTTTGGTATAAATAAAACAGTATTGGGTAAGGGATTTGCAAAGCAATTGTGGTGTTTTCTGTGAATAGTCAAGATTTTTTGCATGACATACATCCAAATGAGTGGTACCAGAATATCACTCACTTCTCAAAACACATTCACAGACTTTATTCAAGTAGAACAAGGTGAGATATGTTGGAAAATGGTGTTTTACACTCAAAATATGAATGGACATGTATGGACCAAGTACATTACTGACTTTTCAAAAGAAATTATGTTAAGGCAAGGCTCAGTGTTAGGGTTAGGTTTTGAGTTACTGTGAGGGTTAGGGTTAGGGTTAGTTTTAGGGTTGTGGTTAGGTGTAGTTTTAGGGCTGCATTTGGGTGTAGGGTTGGTATAAAGATAAAGGTTGGTTTTAGGGTTTGTGTTGGGGTTGGTGTTATGGTTAGGGTTAGGGTTGGTGGTAGCATTGGAGCTAGGGTTAGGGTTAGGGTTAAGGTTGAGGTTAGGGAAAGTTTTAGTGTTGCAGTAGGGAGTAGCGTTGGTATAAAGTTGAGGGTTGGTTTGAGGGTTTGTGTTGATGTTGTGGTTATGGTTATGGTTAAGATTGATGGCAGGGTTGGGGCCAGGTTCAAGTTTAGGGTTAGGATTAGGTTTAGGGTTAGACTTAGTTTGAGGCTTTGGGTTGAAGTTAAGCTTGGGGTTGATTTTGGTACTGGACTTGGAGTTTGGGATTTGTGCCGGTATTGTTTTATGATGGTTCTGTTGGTGTTTTTGTTTGTGGTTGCATTAGTGTTATGTTTAAGTTAAGTTAAAGTGATGGTTCTCTGAAATATTGCAGTTTATTAAAAAATCTTATGCCAGTGAATGGAAGCTGGACAATCTTCATTTTTCTAAACAGGTTTAGGTATTGTATGCATAGCTGTACTTGTGTGTTTGCCAGAAATGCTGTTTTTCTCTGACAAAATTGCTTGGAAGTAAATGGAGCTGGTAAATCAATGAGCTCTCAAAACAAATTCACAAATTGTAGTCATATATTACTAGGAAACATTACATAGCACTGCTGTTTTCCATTAAAAATACTTGGAAATGTGTGTACATATTATTATTAAATGGTTTTTGAAACAGATTATATTAATATTAGTGGTAGGCCCATTGTTAGATTTAGAAGTAATGTTGGGATAGCATTAGTGTTTGGTTGTGAGATAGAGTTCAGCTTATACTAGAGTCAGGATGTGGATTCTTCTCAGGGTGGGATTAAGGTTGCTGTGAAGCATCAGGCATGTTTGGTTTATTGTTGGCTTTCAGGATGTTGTAGGTTTATTGGAAGTGTGAGTGTTTGGTTTAAGCTAGGTTTAGGTTAAGGATTGTGTTCTCTAAAGAAAGTACTTTCAATTCAAAAAGTGCATGGAAGTGAATGGTTCCAATAAGTCCTTTAGCCACTGTGCTGGTTTGAAAGGAAGTATGCCCCCTAAGAAAAGCCATGCTTTAATATAAATCCCATTTCATAAAGGCAGAATACTCTCTATTCAATACTGTATGTTTGAAACTGTAATGAGATCATCTGCCTGGGTGATGTGATTTAGTCAAGAGTGGTTGTTAAATTGGATTAGGTGACGACATGTCTCCACCCATTTGGGTGGGTCTTGATTGGTTTATTGGAGTCCTATAAAAGAGGAAACATTTTGGAGAA
>PVIY010037514.1:0-24598 GCA_004026745.1 Myrmecophaga tridactyla
AGAGAAGGATAGACTGGGACAGAGAGGGACAGTGGGTGGAGAGGGGCAGAGATTGATGGCACGTGGAGGTGGGGGGTAAGGGAGCTGGAAGGGAACGGAGGGGAATACGCAGGGCGGGTGGTGGTGGGCAATCCAGGCGGAAGGAAGAGCAGTGCAGGGCAAGGAGGCAGGAAACGGCCCCCCGCCACAGCCCCTTCCCCCCAGGCACCCTGCTGGAACCCCTGCTGCTCGCCCGCTTGGTGCCAGCCAGGTCAGGGCCACGGCATTGGCAAGAAGAGGCGAACAGAGGCACTGCTGCGGAGGAGACATCTTCACACCCAGGGGCCACAGAGAGCAGCGGTGGGCACCCGCCCTTGCACCCCTGCCTGCCCAGCGTGTCCTGCAGAAAATGTCCTTGGATCAGTGGCTCGAGGCCTGGAAGAGTAGGCGTGGGAGGTGCTGTTGGCTCAGGGGCTTCTTCATGCCCTCGAACCACCCCCATGGTGCCACCTGTCACTCACTGTTGGTCCCCTCGGGCTGCCTGCTGTGGCCGGAAGCCGGGCCTGCTTGGCTCATTCTCCCCCTTTAGCCCAGATGTGACAGAGCTGCATGGGAGCGGGGTGGAGGCTGGGGAACCTCCCCCCACCAAGTATCTCTGCCAAACGCACTCCCCCTCCTCCCTGGAGTCCCGAAGAAACGGGCATGTGTCCCGGTCTGCATCCTTTGGATCTGAGTTCTGTGTGTCCCCAGGAGCTCCAAGGACCCTTCTTTCCTCGCCTTGTTCTGGGAGCTGGTTTGTTATGTGCACCCCCAGGGCTGTCAGGACTCCGATTCTCCCGTGGGAGTGATCTCATCTGCTCACCTGTGGCTCTGCCTGGGCCAGGTGCCTGTGGGACCCCTGAAAGCTCCAGGTCTCAGAGCCCGCATGGACAGCCATCCTGGCTTCTCTTCCCTCCTCTGAAACGTCTCCTGATGGCTGTTTGAGGAGCAGCTGAGTCACCACCAGGAAAGTACTAAGAACAGTGACTGGGGCAGCCATGGCTGTTTCTGGCAGTACACGTTCGTCTGCACATCCCCTTGGCTATGTCGGCCTGTGTGTCCATGTGTCTGTCCTCATCCTCTGTTCCATCAATCAATCACTCATTTACCTCTGTCTCTTTCTTTATGGATATTTGAATGTATGTACATATATATGTATACATCTGTGTAGCTATCTCTCCATCCACCTACCCACCCAGCCATCCATCCATCCACCCATCCATCCATCCACTCACCCATCCATCTATTCATCTATCATCCATCCATCTATCCATCCATCTATCTATTAGCCCAACCATCCATCCACACAACCATCCATCCATTCATCCATCCATCATCCATCCATCTATCCATCCACCCACCCAACCGTCCATCCACCCAACCATCTATCCACCCACCTCTCCATCCATTCATCATCGATTCATCTATCCACCCACCCACCCATTCATCCATTCACCCAACCATGCATCCATCATCCATCCATCTATCCATCTGCCCACCCAACCATCTATCCAACCATCCATCCACCCACCCGTCCTTCCACCTCTCCATCCATCCATCATCCATCCATCTATCCACCCACCTCCCCAAACATCCAGTCATCCACCCAACCATCCATCCACCTCTCCGTCCATCTTTCCCTCTTATGTCTGAACCAGGGGCTCATGATGGCCCATACCCTGAGGCCAAGTAAATTGTAGTAGACATGATGCCCAAAGGACCGTCCAAGGTGGACTCACTTGAGGCCCACATGGAGCCTTGCACAAGGACTCTACTGGCCCCATGGAAGTGTCAAGCCTCCATGATCTACAAAGGGGGCCCTAGGGCCTCAGTGCTCCCACACAACTTTTTTAGGTAACCTGCTGCTGGCTCCTTGGCCCAGTGGCCATGGGAATCCCTTTGACTGGATGCTGGGGTACACAGGTCAGCTCAGCCAGAAGGTCTCCCCAAGACCTTCTAGGAGCTGGAAGCAGAACAGGCAGAGCCCATCACTATTCTCCACCCCAGGCAGAATGGGGTGTCTATTCACAGAGGGGGTGTTGTTGCCACTGGAGGGTCTGTGCAAGTCAGATCTGGGCTCCTCCCCAGGGGTGAAGGCAGGAAGGGGCAGTGGTCAGGGCTCTTTGAGGCCCTCTCTTGGCATTTCTGTGCAGCCTGTTGGGGGAGGGCTGCCCCATGCTGCCTCCAGCATGGCTCCTCCCTCACCATCAGGAGATCCCAGCTCGATAATCCCATCCCCAAGGGTATGTATGGGTGAAGCTCTCCAGTTGCAGTAACACAAACTGACCAGACCCAAGCCAGGGAGGAAAGAGAAGGAGGCACTTCCTGGGAGTGGGGGGTGGGGGAGAGTTAGGGGGAGCAGACAGAACCCCGGAAATGTCCGAGCACTGGGCTGTGGCTGCCGGGGGAAAGCACCATCCCTTCGGGGCCTCCATTGCCTGTTAGACACCCCCGTCGCCCTTTTACTCAAGACCCACGTTCCCGGGCGAGCGAGGGCATCGCAGAGGAGGGACTGTTTCTAGCAGGGAAAGGAAGACTGTGCTCCATGAAGCTGGGAGAGGGACGCCAGCCGGAAGACATGCTGCCCTGTCGGAACCGGTTGCGTCCTGGGGTCCTCATCCCCGCACCCGTGGGCCTGCTTGGCATTGACACTTTCCTTGTTTACAGCCCCCAGGTCTTGAGACTGCTCCAGGGCCGGTGGAGAGGGGTCAGCTGCCCTTGCCTGGCTTTTCTCTGCAGACTGCAGCCCTCGGGAACCTGCTGGGCCTCAGAGGGGGGCCCAGTGGGAGCGGCCTCCCCAATGTCCAGCCCATGGCGAGTGAGGCACGGGTGGCGCTTCAGGGGCTCCTGCCTTTGGGCCCTGGCTGGCGCCTGCACTAAGCATGGGTGTCAGGTCCAGCTGAGATGGCAATGGTGGCAGTCAGGACACCGGTGGCTTCCTAAGGCCCTGCTCCCCGGGGTCCACCCCTCGTGCTTCTCCATCGTCCCCTGGGGGCCCAGACGCTGGGGCCAAGGCACTGCGCCCTCGCGCCAGCATCCCAGCGAAGGAAGGGGTGAAGGGCCAACCCCCTTAGCGGAGGCCCCAAAGTGGCCGCTGTCCTCTCTGGGTTGCGACCCACTGACCAGAACTGGGTCCCCTGAGCCTCTGCAGCCACAAGGGGCTGGAGTAGTGGCTGTGATCCAGGGAGGCCATGCAAAGCGCTGGACACTCGTTCACCATGGAGGAAAGGAAGAGGGACTGCGGGGGTCAGCTGGAAGTCTCTCCGTGCTGAAGCTGGGTGGACACCAACTCTTCCCCCTCACTGCCAGGGACCGGCAGGCTTTGCTCAGCGGGCGGAGCTGTGCCCTGAGGATGCTCCGAGAGGCAGGTGCCCTGGCAGGGTGGAGGGGCCACACCTGCAAAGGACAGAAGTGGCCAGAGCAAGAGAAGGTGGGACCTTCAGACCACGAGGCAGTTCGGGCTCTGGCAGGGAACGGGGTCAGGACAGGGGGCACCTCTGGTGGGTGGGGTGGCTGCAGCTTGGAGCCTGGGTGCCCACTGGTGAGGGCCCTGAGGCCTGCATGGGAAGGCAGCCATGTGGTTGGGGCTGGGGGCTGGGGGGCAGCCTGCAGAGCAGGGGTGGACCCAGAGGGCAGCAGTGTTGGGCAGGCATCTGAGGACACGCCCCTCCCCCACCGTAACCTGCTCCCCACGACGCACAGGTCTCCCCTCTCCGCCCCAACTGGGGACCCAGAGTCGTGCGTCCTGGAACCTGGAAGAGGGGCGGGCAGTGGTTCCTCGGCCCCTGTCCCCTTCACACTCCTCCCTGACTTCGGCAGGTGTGCCATGGTTTAATTCCATCTCCAAAAAAGACCTGGTCACTGCGAACCAAGTGGCAGCAGTGAAGTTTTCTTCAGGAAAAAAATAAAGACACGTCCAGGCCCTGCAAGAGGGCGTTGAGGACGTGATTTGTTAAGATGAGGCCAAACTGGAGGAGGAGTCCCTGACGCACCGGGAGTGGGAGGGGGACAGCAGGGAGGCTTCTCTGGGCAGGTGGCCCCATGGGGCGCTGCTGCCTGCCCCGACTCCTGGCTCCGGAGCCTGCAGGTAATATGCTGCCGTTGGGTCAGCCGCGCATTTTATGGGACTTTGTCACCGGCCCCAGGACACAGCAGTGGCTGACCTGGTGATGTCATTCCACGGTCGCGCCTGAGGGGTTCGCTGTGACACCCACACCCCGTTGAGGCTGGAAATGTCACAATGCAACAGAGGGTCACATCCCCTGGTTGTCAGGCCATTGGGGCTCCAGAAGGAGGGCTCTGCTGCCCAGCAAGGTGTGTGCCATGGCCAGGGGCTCTCCTCTCCCAGGGCCCATCTCCCACCTCCCCATCTGTGAAGTGGGTCCCGGCTGGATGCTCCGTGGTGGGGGATTCCACAGCCACGGATCAGGCACCCCATAGGCTCCCTGACAGCGGCACTGGCGGAGGTGCTGGGTACAGCAGAGGGGAGACAACTTCACACCCCCGAGATGACGTGGGTCCCTCTGGGAAAGAACCCGTGGCCCTTCTGGGACGGAAGGGGCCCAGAGGAGCTGAGCCGCCCGCAGCTGGCCGCTTGGTCCCCTGGGGACTGGTGTCCTCTTGGAGGCGCACTGGACGCTTGGAGGCAGCAGCAGCCGGACTGGCCTTGGTGTGGCCATCTCAGGGCCCATGGGTAGCCTGTCTCTGTATCACTGCGGCCACTCCATCCACGGAGACCCAGCACAGAGCCCACAAGGGCCCAGTCATTTGCCAGCTTGGTCGTTTGGAACGTTTTCGGGGTCGTTGCTTCCAATCCCCACCTGATGCCCACTGACCAGCAGCTAGCCTCCTTCCCGGGCCTCCCCATGTCCGCCCTTCTGGTCCTTTTCCTCCCAGCTCCTTACCAGCGGCCCAGGCCAGTGCCCACTGCCCAGGAGTCACATGTGCTCTCCCCAGCACGAGGTGATGGTGGGGGGCTGTGCTCTCAGCACCCCCCTTGGGCTGCCTTCCCCTCCGCCTCTCCACACTGCCTGAGGGTGCCGTCCCAATGCAGCTTCAGCATCCACAGCCCCCCACTGACCACGCCAGGCCATCAGGAAGCTAAGTGGGGGGCTCCGTCCCCTTCGTGGGCCTCCACTGGCACTCCAGCCCCACAGGAGAAGCCACGCCGGGTCTCAGTGCCTGCAGCAGGCCCCATGCACAGCTGGCAGCCTCCAGGTCTTGCAGTTTAAGGGCGGGAGAGAATTCCTGAGTGTGGACCGTGTTTCTCCCTGAACCCAGTGACGAGAGCACAGCTGTGTTCATACTCAGTGAGGCTGCAGTGAAAACAGAGGAGCTTAGCACTCCAGGGCCCATGATCCAAGGCTGAGCTCTCACCGAGTGCACGAGCCTTTCTCCAGAGACACAGGACCAACGGGCGCACGTGCTGTATGAGGAATGCCATCCTACCGGGGACCCTCACCCCCCGCCTCCCCTTACAAAGATTTACTATAAGGCATTCGTTCGCCCGACCATGGGGGCAGTCTGAACTCCGCTGGGCAGGCCACAAGCCGGAAACCCCAATAACGGTGATGCTGAACTCCTTGGGCAAGCTGGCTGGCTGGATATTCGAGCAGGAGCCAATGTTGAAAATGGGGCAGAAATTGTTCTTCTGATCTCTGAAACCCTTCGTTCTGTTTTTTAAGACCTCCAGCTGGGTAGACGAGAGACTCCGCAACTTGCTGAGGGCAGTCTCCTTGGTTAGTTGTAGATGCAGTCAGTGGCTGTAGATGCAAGTTCCACCTATAATATATCTTCACAGTAATGGGTGGACAACTGGACACCGTGACCTAGGCAAGATGGCACGTGACTCTCCATGACGGAGACCCTAGGATTCACTGTGGGAATTCCCTGCATGGCCTTGGTTGGAGGCTGAGCGGCACCATGTAGGATTAGACTTTGTGTGGCTTCTCAGGAAACGGTTTGTAAGGAGTAAAGCGCCACAAAAAGCTGGGCTGTGTCAGAGCTGCAGCCCAGCCAGAACCAGAGCCAATCACTTGTTTTTATAGATCAAGCTTTATTGTGATACAACCACACCCATCCGTCTGCATATTGTCTATAGATGCTTTTGTGTTATAAAAGCAGAGTTGAATAGTTGCAACAGAGGATATAGGGCCAAAAAAAGCCTAAAATAGTTACTGTCTGGCCCCTTTATAGAGACGGTTTAATGGTCTCCTTCTCTAGACCTTCTCCTCCCAACAGGCCTAAAAGCAAACCCTCTCTAGGACCACAGAGGGGCTGAAGTCTGGAGTTGAGTCCTCTAAAGTAGAGCGCTTGATAAATTCTGGATCTGTCCTAACAGAGCGAATACCAAGCCTACACACATTCCAGGTAATCAGCCAGCAATTAAACTACCTACCAGAACAAAAATAAACAGTTTCCAGAGAAAGATAACAGAATCTAGTCTGTATTATATCACCTGCTAGTCTAGACATGCAAAGAAACTTTTAAAAATAATCCATAGTAAATAAAAATAGCAGTCGATTTAAATAGACCCCAAAACAACCCAATGTTGGATTTAGCAACTTTAAGCAACTTGATAAATATGTTCTAAAATTTTAAGTAAAACATGGTCTTAGTGAGTGACGCAAAGGAAAACTCAGAAGATAAGCGAAAACTATAAAGAATGAAATGGAAATTCTGGAACTGAAAAGCACAATAATCTGAAATGAAAAATTTCCGGATGGGCTTGAAAGCGGTCAGGAGACGACGGAAGAGGAGTGTTTCCATTTGCTAAAGTTGCCGGAACGCAATATACCTGAAATGGGTTGGCTTTTACAATGGGGATTTATTAGCTTACACATTTACAGTTCTGAGGATATGAAATTGTCCCAGCTAAGGCATCACTAGGACAACACTGTCTCTGAAGACAGGCTGCCAGCTTCTGGGACGCCCCTGTCACTTGGGAAGTCACCTGGGGCATTTCCAGTCCTTCCCTCCGGGTTTCATTGCTCTCAAGTTCTGGCTCTTTCAGTTTCTGTGGTTCCTTGCTGGCTTCTCTTGGGGTATTTCTCTCCAAGCTCTCTCCAGATGTCTTGCCTTTTATCCTCTCATAAAAGACTCCAGTAAAAGTTAAGACCCACCTTGAGTGGGCTGGGTCACATCTCAATTGAAGTAACCTAAACCAAAGTTCCCGCCCACAACAGGTGCTCCCACAGGAATGGATTAAAAGAGCATGGCCTTTTCTGGGGGAACATAACAACTCCAAACCAGCACAAGGGGGTTGATCGACAGCAGCCAGATCAATAAATATTCTTCAGTCTGAAGAACACAAAGAAACAAGATTGGGGGGAAAAATGACAGAGACTCAATGACCCATGGAGGAACATCAAATAGTCCTTTGGTGTCTGGTTCATTTCACTCAACATGGGGTCTTCAGGGTTCATCCCCTTTGCTGCACATACAACAATGCATTATGGCTGAATAATATTCCATTGTGTGTATGTACCATGTTATTTATCCATTGTTCAATTCACGGACACCTAGGTTGTTTCCATCTTTTAATCTCACTGATTGGAAATCGTTAGAATAAGCAACCTCATAGAGTCAGAATCTAGAATATAAATCACCAGGGGGTGCGGTGGGGACAGGGAATAGGAAGTTAAGACTTAAAATGTACAGGGTCCCTAATTGGAATGATGGGAATGTCTAGTTAATGGAAGGTGGTGATGGTAGCACATGTTGTGAATGTAATTAACAGAGCTGAAATATATATCTGAAGGTGATTAAAAGGGGAAATGTTAAGCTATATATATAGTAACAAGATAAAATTTTTTTTAATCTGTGGAACTACACTACACAGAGTATCCTAAATTAAATTGTGGATTATAGTTAATAGTACAATTATAAAAATGTACTATCATCAATTGTAATAAGATTTCCACACCAATGCAATGTGTTGATAATAAGTAAATATATTTCTAAAAGAATATAACTAACAGTAAAAGTTAATTTATAATTTTTTGATCATTAAAAATACTGAAAATAATCTGCAGAACCATATGCTTGCAGAATCATCTAATTGAAAACATAAGGTAGAATATTCTTAAGTTTTCTATGAAAGAACTTTAAAAATTAAACAAAACATATAAAAGACTTTTTGTTTGTTTTTTTTAAACATTAATGAAGACATGCCCCCTTTTTCATTAACAACTTTTTTATTAATTTAAATGTTGGAAAATATTTTAAATATATTAGGTTAAAATAAATACTATTGAAGTTTTATATATATATATATATATATATATATATATATATATATATATATATATATATATATAATTGGAATATATAATTGGAATCCTAAAAGGCAAAGAGAGAGGATGTCAGAGAAAAAAATATTTAAAGAAAAATGGATGAAAATTTCCCAAATTTGATGAAAAACATTGACTTAGAGATCCAAGAAGCTCAGTGAATTCCAATCAGGAGAAATACAAAAAACATCACACCTAATCATCACAGATAAAGAGAAAACCTTAAAAATAGCTAGGGGGGAAAAAAGACATTAGATACAGGAGGCCAAGGATACAAATTATGGCTGACTGCCGATCTGAAACAATGGAGGCCAGAAGGCAATGGAACGTCATCTCTGAAGAGCATGGAAACACATGTACGTCACACACACTCACACTCATGCAGCTACCAGCCAGAAGTCTATAAGCTGTGACGATGGCCCTCACAAATGAGAGTGAAACCATTGGCAGCAAAGCTGCACTACAAGGAAGGCATTCTTCAGGCTAATGGGAGACACCGGATAGAATGTCCTACCTACAGGGAAGCATTAAGACACTGGATGTTTGGGCGCCTTCAGTCTACAGTGATGGGGATGCAGGTGAGATGTTGCCTGGGGATGGTTAGGGAGGAGAACCGGGGTACCAGAGGGCACGAGGAAACTTTTGGGGTGATGGATAGTTCATGATCTTAATTGTGTGTATATTACAGGTATGCCAAAAGGCGTCAAACTGTGCATTTTAAATTTTGCAGTTCATTATATGTCAATTATACCTTGATAATGATCTCTGAAAAAAAAGAATTCAAGAAGTTTTATAATGGTGAAGGAGTCTTGTAAAAGTGTTTTCTGGCTCTGAATTTACAATATAGGCCTGACTAATGAAAAATTAAGTCAACAAATACATGTAAATACATACATTCAAGCCTCATATACAGAAAATGGAACCACCAGATTGGCAAGTGGTTTTATAGTTTCCTATAATGTTATGCATACATCTATTCTAATATCCGTTTATCGCAGGTATTTACCCAAGAAATGTGAAAAGATATGTCCTCAAAAAAACAAAAACAAAAAACCTTCTATATAATCGCAGCAACTTTATTCATGATAGCCAAAAATTGGAAAAACTCAAATTTCTGTCAACTTAGGGTAAATAAAAAAATTGTGCTACAGCCACACTCAGCAATAAAAGTGGAGACACTCTGAACCACTCAGCAAAATGGGTGAACCTCATAGCCATTATTTTGAGTGCAGGAAATAGGAGAAGATGAACACATGAGATTCTAGACCAAGAAGATCTCATTTGTAACTGACGGAGATTAGATTGGCGGTTGCCCGGAGCAAGGAAAGGGGCAGGCTGCAAAGGGGCATTAGGGAGTTTCCTGGAGGAATGGAAATTTTATGTGTTAATGCACTCACAGTCATGTGAGTATCTACCTTTTTCGTTTTTTGTTTGTTTGTTTGTTTTTTTAGCATGGGCAGGCACCGGGAATCGAACCCAGGTCTCCGGCATTGCAGGCAAGACAGTATATATGTATTTAAAACTAGTTGTACCATACACTTAAAATCTGTGCATTTCCTTTTTTTAATTATGCTTCAATAGAGTTGATAAAACAAGCCCCCACAAGCAATGAAAAGATCGTCTAGTTGGTCTAGAGAAAATACTTACCACATAGCTGAGGAAGGAGCAATATCTGGAATAAAAAGGGCTCCTGTAAATCAAGCATGAAATGGCAGATAATTCCATTGAAAATGGGCAAGTGGCTCCCACAGGCACCTCACAAAATAGAACAGCAAATGTCCAACAGGCATATGAAAAAGTGTTCATTGGTAGCTGGGGAAATGCAAAGTACAACTACAATAATAAGTTATTACACACGCATCAGATTGGCAGTGATTCCAAGTGAAAACGTTGGGGAAGATGTGGGACCCAGAAGTCCTCATGCACTGCTGGTAAGTGTGTTGATTTGTGGACAACTTTGGAAAATAGTGTGGAATGCGGAAAATGCCATCGTGTATGTCGAAATGTGTCAGATATTGATAACTATGTGTGTATACTTATCATGTACACACACACACACACATGCATATATGTATGTATGTATACAGGTGTGTGTTTCCTGGATATATGCATGTTTGTTTGCATGTGCAAGAATGTTTGTACCGACACTGTGTTTGCAGAATTCTTGGTAAAAGATTCAAACACTTGTCAATGGTAGAATGGATAAATATAAATAAACAATGAAACACCATAGGTATGGCAATGAAAATGAATGAATTCCAGATATATATGCTGTTCTGGATAAACCTTCAAGCAATGTTGCAAAAAACAAGCAAGCCCAAAAGAATTCATGTAATATGATACCATTTATTTGGGTTTAAAGAAAGGCAAGCCTTCTTTAGAATTTTAGGAATGGCCAGTGGCCACCAGGTGAGCAAGGGTAGCTGTGATTGGGTCAGATACATGAGGGATTTTCTGGGGTGTTTGCTTTATGATCATTTATTCAACTGTTCGCCTAGGCTGTATGCATGCTTCTGTATACTTCACAATAATGAATGAATGGACACATTACTGAATAAAGGCACATCTATTTTTTCACATCCCTAATATTCTAGAAATGTCTGTTATTCCAAAAGCGATTTATAGAGTAAATGCAGTTTTGATCCCAATTCTCACTGGTGGTTCATGGAAACTGACAGACTAGCTTTAATATCTGAGAAAATGCATACAGCCAAGATGAACAAGACATGCTTGAGGTGGAGGAAGGTGGGAGAACTTCCCCCAAGCACGCAGCAGGCATCATGGAGCCACCATAATTAAGATATAATTAAGGCATCTGATAAATGGTAAGTGGTAACTGATAAGAAAGGAACAAAATGCGGATCTCAGAAACCAACCCAGGCATGTTTGAATCCTGATACATTTCAAAGCTAGCACTAAAGGACAGTCATTTTAGAATATGCTGTTGGGACAATGAGATACCACATGGGTGAAAATACACAAAAATTACTGTAGGTGGACTAATGTCCTAAAAATATTTAGAAGAGACTACAGCAAAATATTTTTCTGACTCAAGATAGGAAAAAAATTGTTTAACCATATTGGGAAGAAAAAGAGAATTGGTGTATTTAGTAGTTAGGTTCTGGTGTCAGCTTGTCCAGGGGATGTCGTCAGGTGTTGGACTTAAATCATCAGCACGTGAAATTCATCCATGGCTGATTATGTCTGCGGTGGACTTGGGGGGGGGTGCTTTCCCCAATGAGTGGCGCTTAATTTAATCAGACAGACGCTTTAAAGGAAGCATCAGAGGGGCTCAGCAGCTCAGCGCAGCTCAGATCTAGACATTTGGAGATGTAGAAAGAACTTGCCCTGGGGAAAGCTGGAAGCCAGCAGACTCACCATGTGTCTTCCCATTTCCTCCAAGGAGCTGTAAACCTGCAACTAAATAAATCCCCTTTATTTAAAAAAATCATTTCTGGTGTACTGCATTCCGGCAGCCTTAGCAAACCAAAAACAACATATTTGAGCACATTTAAGCTGGGAGGGTTGGGGAGGGTGGGGGTAATGACAGCTGGGTGCAGAGTTTTTTCCTGGGGTGATGACATGTTCTGGAATCAGATAGGGTGATAGCCGCACAGCTCTGTGAACTGTGCACCACGTCGTGGGTGGGCTGTGTCTCCATAAAGCTGCAGAGCCCACGCACCCTTCCTGAAGGCAAACGGTCAATGTCGGACAAGACCAAGCGCTGCCAAGGGTACGAACCTCAAGAGCTCCCACGGGACACTTGGCAGTGGAGACGGACCACGCCTGGGCACACAGCAGGCACTGCCCAGGAAACTGAAAACACAACACCCTGTGCCTATCAAGTAATTCTACTCTTGGGGGCGGCAGCCTTGAGGAATTCACAAAGTGTGCATCAGGTCAAGCAGGCGAGAAAGGTCAGGGCATGCAGGCGTGAAAGGTCAGGGCACACAGATGTGAAAGGTCAGGGCATGCAGGCGTGAAAGATCAGAGCATGTAAGGCAAGTGTGAAAGGTCAGGACACGCAGCTGTGAAAAGTCAGGGCACAGAGGCATGGAAGGTCAGGACAACAGTTTTCTTGACAGCCCCAGTACGAAGCAAATGTCCATCTGGGACCAGGCGGTGACCGAGAAGGAACTACGGATGCCGCCTGGACGAAAGGACCCCGTAGCAAGAAGCAAGGCCAGGAGCAGGCACGAGGGAGACACCACTTCCCTAAAGTGCAAAAAGAAGAGAAACCAGGCTCTGAGGTTTAGGGATATACTCATGTGAAGTAACTACAAGTTAGGCAAGAAAACGGTTCTCCCAGAATTCAGGGCGCTGTTGGCTGCAGAGGGGACGGGGGCTCACTAGGACACCGGGTCCCCTGGGCTCTGGCAGGGCTTCTAGGGATGGGCAGCGGCCACACGGATTTGCACGTCGTAATGTCTTGTTGCCTGGGCCTTCGTGTTTTGTACATTTTGGTGTATATGTTATAGTTCACTATAAAAATGTAGAATAAATAAAATAATTTTAAAAAATTCACTCACACACATCAGAGTGGAAAAAGAAAATACCATCAATAAATAAAAGGTGGTAAAATCAGTCTGAAAAATAAAATACAGATCAGTCAATCAAAGGGTGACAGTTAAACTGAAAGCAGACCTCTTAGCAAAAACAGAAGTCTGAAGGATGTGGAATAATAGCTATCTGCTGTTTATCCAGATAAATGATCACCCCCAATCTGGGAGGAAAAGGAAGTTGCCTTACCTATGCACCAAAATCGAATTTACCCCTGACACACTGTCAATTAAAGAAACTGCTAAGGGTTCTATTTTGGGAAGAAAAAAAATCTAGCCAGATTGTTTGAATAAATGCAAGAAGAAATGGTGAGTTAATACATTGGTAAATATTTTGGTAAAACTCAACAAATAATAATTGTAAAAGAATAAAGTAGCTAATTTGCAGGCGTTAAAAACAAAGTAGATATAAACTTCTTGCAATTAACATAAAATGTAAAACAGTTGTAAGAAATCAAAGTTTAAGGAGGGTAAGACACCCCCATCACTGAGGAGGATGCAGAGGTTAGCAATAGATTTTATGAGGAATGAATATTATATTTTTAATGTATTTTTCTATTTTACACAAGTAAATTTCACTCTTCTGTTACAGTGCTGAGTTTTGACCCACACACAGAGTCGGAAACCACTGCCACATCAGAGTATAACACAATTCGGTCACCACAAAATACCCCCCGAGCTTCCTTTGGGGGTCACACCCCCCACCCCTGGCAACCACGGGTCTGCTTTTTGGTCCCTATGATTCTGTCATTTCCAGAACGTCATAGAAAAGGAATCACGCACCGTGCTTCCAAGCTCCAGTGCATCGCTGCTTGTCTCATAGCTTCTTCCCTTTTGGTGGCTGTGTAATCTCCACTGCTGGGCCCGGCTCAGTTCTTTATCCATTGTCCAGTTTGAAGGATGTTGAGTTGTTCACGATATTTTGCAGTTGTCAATAACTCTGCTGTAAGTATTTACGCACAGGTTTTTGTGTGAACGTGAGTTTTCCTTTCATGCTTCCCAGGCCTGGGCATTTATTCATGAAAGACTGGCAGAGAAAGCACTGGATTCCTTAGCAGAGATTGTGAAGCCCATGCCGGGAGCCTTACATGTTCGCGGACTACATGCTCTCATTTGGGAATGGCGCTTTAACAGGTAAGCTGGGTGGGGGTCTGGGAACCTACATGAGCAACAAGCAACCCCCAAACAAGCAAATGTTTTCAGTGGCCCCAAGCGCTATGACTGGCCTGAAAAAACCAGGTGACTCTCCACGGTGGCATGTGCCTCCATGAGCTTTGAAAACCACATTGGATGTACCTCCCTTGGCCTCTCGTGGAAAAGAAACCCGAAGCCCAGCACCCCGCCCCCCCCTTTTTTTTTGCATGGGCAGGCGCCAGGACTCGAACCTGGCATGGCCAGGAATCTCCGGCATGGCAGGCGAGAACTCTGCCTGCTGAGCCACTGTGGCCCGCCCCAGGCCATTTTTAAGGGCATTGAAAGCTACACAGCTAAGACGTCAGCTCCATTCCGCAGCTGAGGTTCTGTTCTTTTCCATGCCTGCTTTTGAACACAGGTGCATTGGGTGTGTGGGGGTAAGAGTTCCGGGAAAAGAAAGTGCTGCCTCCCACGAAGGGAAAGTTCCAGGAGGAAAAGCGAGTTGGCGTCACTCTTCCTTCTTACTGTAAAATGACACGAAGAGCAGCTGCCCAGCCTCACTGAATGAGTCTCAAAATGAGACCCATGAAAGGGTAGCCTAGAAGTGTTTCCATTATAGAAAAAAATCTTAACAATATAAACAGATGCCAAATGGGTATTTAAATATTTCCTCTCTTCTGAAATAAAGTTATTTTCCAGTGTGACAGAAATTTTTAAGTGTGGTAGGTCAGTGCTAGTGAGAAAATAAATAAAACTGTGCATGGAAAAAAAAAATCAGTTGGCCAGTTTGCATTTAAGTTTGCAGGTCAGAAGTGCCAAATGCCACTGCTTTTATTGTCTAGGCTCAGGAAGAGAAAGGAGGGGAGGGCCGTGGAAAGTGACGCAATGATGACAAGGCTGAGCCAAAGCTGTCTGGACCCTTTGCAGTAGATCAAATAAAAGATGGTGCTGGGCACGGGGCTGGGAGAAGGCAGGAGTCCACGTGAGCGCTGAGCCAGCAGTGGGCGCGACCGCAGGAGTCCTTGCAATTCTGCTTTACAATTTGGAGGCTTTGAATACATTTCCTCGGATTCCACGGCAAAATCCTGGAGACGCTGCAGCAGAAACACCCTGGCAAAGAAACTGACTTCAGAGGCTGCAGGAAGGTGGCAGAAGAGGAAGCCCTGTTGTCGAAATCAGCTATTCTGAACTCAGCGTTTAGTGGAACTCTGCATGGCACCCAGGGAGGAGCCAACGAAGGCTGGTAAATGCAATAACTGCCATTTCTGTTATTATGACAACCTTCCCGCTGCACAACCAGACCCAGAAGAGAGTGACAGTAGCCAAGCCCACACTGGAGAATTCTTACAGCCACCTAATTTTACTGCATGAAGAGAGAGAAACCAGGCAGAAGAAATGGGAAGTGGGCATGGAAGAAGAAGGAGTCGCAGATGAAGAGAAAATTTACACAACGTGCCAGCCAAGAAAGAGAGTTCTTAAGGCTCCTTACAAAGTTGATAAAAAAGAAGGACAAATTAAACCAACTTTAGTAGAATGAAGGAAATAATAAAACAAAGGGCCAGAAATTAATAAAATGAAAAGCAGAAAAGCAACAGTGAATGACCAAATTGTTTAAGCCTTAGGTCAACTAATAGAGAGATGGAGAGAGAGAGGAGAGACATAGAGAGGAGAGAGAAAGGAGAAAGAGAGAGGAGAGAGAGGTGAGAAAGGAGAGAGGAGAGTGAGAGGAGAGAGAGAGAAGGGAGGGGAGAGAGAAGAGAGAGAGGGAAGAGAGAGAGAGAAAAGAGAGCAGAGAGGGGAGAGAGGAGAGGGAGGGCAGAAGGCCAGACTCGGCTTGGATGGCTTTGAGTCTCTGAAAGTCACAGGAAGAGGAGATTTTGGACAGGTTTTGTCTCGTCCAGGGGAAAGTCACGGGCCAAGCTCTGCAACGAAGATGTTCAGAAAGATTGATATGCTTGAAAAACAGCAGGTGGCCTGTACCCAAGCAGAAAGAGATATTCTGGTAGAAGCAGATGGTGCCTGGATGGTGAAGCTGTTTCAATTTCATCCAATCCTGGGGTGTCTCTCTGGAGGTGACATGATGGCATTGCTGATGGAGAAAGATACCCAGACAGAAGAAGAAACGCGGTTCTGCATTTCAGAGACCATCCTGGCAACAGATGCAGACCTCCAGGTGGGTTTGTCCATCGGGATGTCAAACCAGACGACCTTTTATTGAATGCCAAGGTCATGTAAAATTGCCCGATTTTGGCTTAGGCTCAGCATTAAGGAAAGCGCACAGGACCGAATTCTATAGAAACCTCACACACAATCCAACAAGTGACTTCTCATTTCAGAATATGGCTCCAAGAGGAAAGCAGGACCATGGAAGCAGAACAGGAGGTGGCTGGCAGAGTCTATGGTTGGGACATGAGGTCCCATTACCCCAGAAGCATTCCTGCAGGCTGGTTACAACAAAGCGTGAGGCTGGCAGCCGTTGAGGGGGATTATGAATGAAATGCTACTAGGATTTCCACCTAAACACCTCAAGAGATGTTCAGAAAAGTGACGAACTGGAGGGAAACTCTGGCTTTTCCACAGAGGCACCTATCTCTGAGAGGGGCAGAGACTTCATCCTCAGATCTTGTATTGATTCTGAAAACAAGAGTTGGAAATAGTGGCGCAGAAGCAGCAGTTTTGAAGGTGTAAACTGAGGCCACACAGGCTCGCGGCCGTCGGTCCCATGGAAATCAGAAGCGTGGATGACACTTCAAGTGCTGACGACTTCCCCGAATCTCATATTTGACAACCGGTGCCAAATACCGCTGGGCTGGACTACAAAGCCAAAGACAGGGTTTTTCTCACTTACACACCTAGAAGAGGTTTAAAGGTTGACCTGGAGTGGCTCTGCCGCCGCCCTCACGAAAGCTGGGGCGTGACGAGCGGAGACCCCACCTGCCCACTCATGACAGGGCTTGCTCGGCGTGGGAAAGACACAGCGAGACGCGCTAGAGGTGGTGGGGCCGCAGGAGGAGATTTTGCAAGCTCAGGCTTTCCAAGATGACTGCAGGAATCCATTGCCCGTGTGGCTGGCTTCTTAACAAGTATTGATTATTCTGGTTAACTTTATTGTGCTAAGGTGCCGGAATGAAAGGGATGTTCATTCTTTCTTAAAAAAAAAAAAAAAAAGACAGTGGCACGAAGTATGAACTCATCCCAGGGAACTTGGCACAGAGGCACAGAGAATGCAAAAGAAGCCATGTGGAGCCGCAGTTCAGTAGTAAATCAGCCTTTGATTTCATCAAAACAATGTCCCTCACGTAACAAAATTAGTTTGAGTTGTGCCGACTTTGGTGTTTTAAATTTTTGCTTGAAAATAATGCACAAATTTGTTTGATCTTATAGCGATGCGAGTTAAAAACACACGAAATGTATACCTAGGCTCATATTTGTGTATTTTAAAATGACACTTAGAGTTAATCCTAAATGCACGTGGAACAGAAAAAGGACATCAGTGGAGAAAACTGGTGACATCTGAAGGAAGCCCGCACTTCAGTTCCGGGTAATGTCCAATAGCGACCTCTTGGTTCTGAGAACTTTCCCACGGCCGTTTAAGAATCGACAGTGGAAAAAGCGCCACGAAGCATGGACGGAGCCGTCTGTGAATTCTTACAGCTTTTCTGAACGTATAAAGAATTTTAGCAAAACCCGCTGACCGTCTTTCTGTGGGTGCATGCGTGTACTTGTGTCCCGCCCGGCCTCGACAGCCCGGCCTCTCCCCTCTCGCACCTTCCTGGCTCCTGCAGCTGCTTCACAGATGTGCACGCCAGGCTGAGTGCCGCCCCAGCCCCGTGCTCCTTCTGATCTGAGTGCCGCCCCACACAAGTCTGGGAATCCCACTGGTGCTTTACCTGGGGTCGCATGAAAGTGACACGGCCTCAGCCACCCAGTGCTGGCCGGGTCCCTCTCTCCCATCACTTAGGCTCCCCCTTGCAGCTGGGGACCCCAGGGACAAGGCGCCGTGGACACAGCAGGGCCGTGCCTCTCTCCCCGGGGTGGGGGGTGTGGAGCCCAGGGCGGCTGCGGAGTCCCACTGCCGAGTCCCGAGTTAGGGAAATCCCAATAGTTACTTAGGGGGCTGCTAGCAACCCTGAAACGCTTGCCCTGGAGGAAGGCCTTGTTTTATTAGTCTGTACAAACCTACCCTCTGACCCCGAGGAAGGCACCGTCCCTCCCTTGGGAAGAGTGAACACAACAGGCAGAAATACCCCCACCGGAGGCCCACCCTGCCTCCCAGCGCCCTCCTTCAGCCCTGCTATCGGCAGATTGGGTCTCCCCTCTCTGTCCTCCCTCTCCTCTCTCCCCTCTCCTCTCTACTCTCCCCTCTCCTCTCTACTCTCCCCTCTCCTCTCTACTCTTCCCTCTCCTCTCTCTTTTCTCTCTCTTCTCTTTCCCCTCCCTTCTCTCTCCTTTCTCACCTCTCTCTCTTCTCTCTCTTTCTCCTTTCTCTCTCCTCTCTATGTCTCTCCTCTCTCTCTCCATCTCTCTATTAGTTGACCTAAGGCTTAAACAATTTGTTGGACATTCACTGTTGCTTTTCTGCTTTTCATTTTATTAATTTCTGGCCCTTTGTTTTATTATTTCCTTCATTCTACTAAAGTTGGTTTAATTTGTCCTTCTTTTTTATTAACTTTGTAAGGTGGAAATTTAGATAACTGATTTTAAACCTTTCTTCTTTGCTCTAGATGCATTTAGAGCTATACATTTCCTTCTAAGCAGCCCACAATTTTTGATGTGTTGTATTTTCATTTTTATTTGGGTCAAATATTTTCTAATTCCTCCTGTGATTTCTGTTCAGACCAGATATTTGAGACTTCTCTACATTCCTTTTAAAAATTGGTTTCTAACTTCTGTTGGGTTCTGACAACACATTGTATCAGACTTGAAACTTCTCAAAGCTGTGGCCTTGCCGTACAGCCCACCGCGCGTCCGTGCCCAGGGGAAGGCGGCACGCTCTGCAGGGGCTGTCGTGAGCTAGAGATCTCAGGTGCCTCAGGGTCCCTGATAACGTCTTAAACTCTTCTACAACCTTGCTCATTTTTTTATTTAGTTGGTCTCTCAAAAGAAGAGTTTTTAAATATCTAACAGAGATTATGGACTTGTCTTTTCCTTCCTTTAATTCTGCCAGCCCGCTGCTCACGTGTTTTGCAGCTCTGTAACTAGCTGAACAAATGATCTATGAGTTTTATGACTTCTTGGTAATCGACCCTCTCATGACTATGACATGTCCCTCTCTTTTATAAGCAGCACATCTCGTCCCGGAGCCTCTCTGTCTGGCAGTGACATGGCCACCATGGTTTTCTTGTGTTGATGCCTTGTTCTAGTTTGCTAGCTGCCAGAATGCAATATACCAGAAACGGAATGGCTTTTAACAAGGGGAATTTAATAAGTTGCTAGTTTACAGTTCTAAGGCCGAGAAAATGTCCCAATTAAAACAAGTCTATAGACATGTCCAATTTAAGGCATCCGGGGAACAATACCTTGGTTCAAGAAGGCCAACGAAGTTCAACGTCTCTCTCTCAGCTGGAAGGGCACATGGCGAACATGGCGGCATCTGCTGGCTTTCTCATGGCTCTACCAAAAAAGGGGACTCTCTCCAAAATGTTTCCTCTTTTAAAGGATTCCAGCAAGCAACTCCACCTTCAGTGGGTGGAGACACACCTCCATGGAAATCATCTAATCAAAAGTTACCACCCACAATTGGGTGGGTCACATCTTCATGGAAACAATCAAAATGCCCCCACCCAGCAATACTGAATGAGGGTCAAAGGGCATGGCTTTTCTGGGGTCCACCACAGATTCAGACCGCCACATGCCTGTTACATGTTTTCTCCTGCTTTCCTTCCAGTCCACCTGCATTTTATTCGGCAAGCGCCTCCATTTCATTAGCCAATAGTCAAACAACTTGTTCTAATGATTTTTACCTTCCATTTGGAGTATTAGTCCATTTAATTTAATATAATTATTGGGAAGGTGGGTTCAGGGCTCTCATTGTGCTATTTGTTTTCTATACACCCCCATTTGGTTTTAAATACTCTCTTCCTCCTTTCCTGCCTTCCTTTTCTTTTTCAAGATTTTTTTGAAAGAAACTTTTTATTTTGAAATAATCATAGATTCACCTGCAGTTGTAAGAAATAATACAGTTAGAGGCCATATATCTTTTACACATTTTCCCCCAATGGTCATATCTTTTTTTTTTTTATTGTGAGGAACAATATATACACAAAAAAAGCAGCGCATTTCAAAGCACACCACAAGTAGTTATAGAACAGATTTCAGAGTTTGGTATGGGTTACAGCTCCACAATTTTAGTTTTTTACTTCTGGCTGCTCCAAAACACTGGAGACTAAAAGAAATATCAATATAACGTTTCAGGAATCATACTCATTTGTTAAATCCTATATTCTCTTTTATAACTCTACATTTTATTTTGATTTTTTAAAATTATTTTTCATTGATATCTGTTATACATTCACATACCACATAATCATCCAAAGTACACAATCAATAGTTCACAGTATGATCATATAGTTGTGCATTTATCATCACAGTTGACTTTTTTTTTTCCTTTTTCTGAAAAATAACATATATATAAAAGAGCAAGAAATTTCAAAGCACATCGCAACAATTAGTTGTAGAATACAGATTTGAGAGTTTGGTGTGGGTTACAATTCCACGATTTTAGGTTTTTAATTCTAACTGCTCTAAGATACTGGGGACTAAAAGAAATATCAATATAATGATCCTCGTTTATTAAACCCAACCCTCTCTGTGTATCTCCACCCAATGTTGTGTCTTGTAAAACGATGGTACAATATCAAAACCAGGCTACTGATGCTGATATAGTAAAGACACAGAACCTTTCTCTTTAAGTTTCCCAGCTGCTAAAACAAATGCCGTACGATGGGTTGGTAACAATGGGAATTTATTGGCTGTGGGTCTGAGGCTAAAAGAAGCCCAAACCTGAGGCATCAGTGAGGCAATGTCTCTTCCCCCACAACCGTGGCACTCGGGGCAGGCGCCAGCCCACACTGGCCCCGGCCTCCACGTCACTGGACAGGGCATGTGGTGGCGTTTCCTGCCGCCATCTGACCTTCCCCTGCCTACACAGGGCCTGGGAGTCCAGACGGAGCCCGCCCTGATCCGGCGGGCTCCCAGCTCAGCTGAAGTGGACATCTCAAAGAGGCCACATTTGCACCGGGTCCACCCCTACCGGACAGATCAGAAACCTGTCCACACTGCGGGGCACGGTCCAACCCACCCAACTTCCACTCTCTTTTGTTGCCTAGGGGTTATTTCAAGCCATTAAGTTGGTGGTAATCTGTTGCAGAAGCAATAGAAAACGAGTCAAGTTCCTAGCTTCTACTGATTAACCAGCTGCAAGCACGCATGAGTAACGCCCCCCAGTTAACACGCTCCGATCCGTTTCAGCCAGTGACTCCCCGCTCCGGGCGCAGGGCACAGCAGGGTCTGAAACCCTTGGAGGTTTCTCCATGGAAAAGTCCCCGTCTGAGCGAGATGTGGACATGTGCGCATACCTGGTGTCACATACGTTTCCACGGCCAGCTGCTCTGTTTCTATGCGTGAGTGTATGTGTGAGCCAATTTTTTCCTTTTCCTTTTTAGGCACTTTCTAATAGTAAAGGAGATAATGGTTCCTCCTCAGTGATCCCATTTTCTTTCCTGAAATTAAAACAGTTTCTCAGTAGTTTTCACTAATCAGATTTCCAGTGCTGGCTCCTTTATCTTTTTTTCTTTTTAAACTTTTTTTATTAATTAAAAAAAATTAACAAAAAAACATTAAGGTATCATTCCATTCTACATATACAATCAGTAATTCTTAATATCATCACATAGTTGCATATTCAGCATTTCTTAGAACATTTGCATCGATTTAGAAAAAGAAATAAAAAGACATCAGAAAAAGAAATAAAACGATAATAGAGAAAAAAAGATTATACATACCATACCCTTTACCCCTCGCTTTCATTTACCACTAGCATTTCAAGCTGAATTTATTTTAACATTTGTTCCCCCCTATTATTTATTTTTATTCCATATGTTCTACTTTTCTGTTGATATAGTAGCTAAAAGGAGCATCAGACACAAGGTTTTCACATTCAGAGAGTCTTATTGTGAAAGCTATATCATTATACAATCATCATCAAGAAACATGGCTACTGGAACACAGCTCTACATTTTCAGGCAGTTCCCTCCAGCCTCTCCACTACATCTTGAACAACAAGGTGATATCTACTTAATGCATAAGAATAACCTCCAGGATAACCTCTCGACTCTGTTTGGAATCTCTCAGCCATTGACCCTTAGTTTCATTTCACTCTTCCCCCTTTGGTCGAGAAGGTTCTCTCAATCCCTTGATGTTAATTCTCAGCTCATTCTAGGGTTTTTCTCAGTCCCTTGATGCTGAGTCTCAGCTCATTCCAGGATCTCTGTCCCACGTTGCCAGGAAGGTCCACACCCCTGGGAGTCATGTCCCACACAGAAAGGGGGAGGGTGGTGAGACTGCTCGTCATGTTGGCTGGAGAGAGAGGCCACATCTGTGGCTCCTTTATCTTAAAAATACCAGTTTAATTTTCAAATAATAAATGTATATACTGTAAGAATCAAACAATATATCCTGGCTTCCTTTCAGATAATCACCTATTTTAGTGTCCCATCTCAAATTCTCTGAAGGCTTTTTAGAGCTACATTTTTGTAACTTTTTAGTATTTACTCTAGAGACTACAATATAAATGCTTAAATTTATCAAAATACATTTAAAGTTTATTAGGCAATTAAACTTGCGCATTTTACATGAAGTTGTAATGTTATATCACTTCACATAATAGATCAGACATATACTACTGTATGTGCATTATAATTCCATTTAAGCCTCCTATCTTTCCACTGATGTTTCAACTATATTACATCTCCAAATGTTACAAACCCCATGATATAATGCTGTGCTTTTGACCTCCAACAGCCAACTGTCTTTATAAGGATATTTACCTGCCCTGGATCCTGTCTTCCTTTAAAGTAGACCACTTTTCCACCTAGGAGCACATCTGGAAGCGGAGTTCCCTCAGCAACAAAATCTACCAGCTCTTGTTTCTTGGAAAATGTCTGTTTTGCCTGCATTTTTGAAAGCCAATTTTTGATGAATCCGGAATTCTAGCTGGGCAGATTTTCCTCCGACACTTTAGAGCTCACCCACTTTCTTTCACCTCCCTTGTTTCTGATAAAAACTCAGTTGTTCATTTTCACCTCTGCTCCCCATTCGAAAGCTTGTCCCTGTCCCTCCTGCCCCCTGGCTGCTTTTAATATTTTCTCTTTTCTCTTTAGCTGAGATCACTTAAGCACCACAATGTGCTTAAACATCATTTATTGTCCTGTTAGCTGAGCTTCTCCTATCTGTGAGCTCATGTTTTCCATCACATTTGGAAAACGGAGGGAATTATTTTTTTTCAGTATTTTCTGCTCCAGTTTCTCTTTTCTCTTATTCTGGGATTCAATCATGGTAGCACGTGTGCTGGTTTGAATCTGCCGTGGACCCCAGAACACCCAACTCCTTTAATACTCATTCAACAGGGCTGGGGAGGATCTGTCTGACTGTCCCCATGGAGATGTCACCTGCCTAGTTGTGGGTGGTAACTTCTGATTGGGTGAAAATGTACTCTTCAGAAACCTAAAACCTTCAGATGGTTCCTGGACCAGGTAAGTCCTGAAGCCCAGAGGGTCCAGCCTCTCCAGAACATCAATTCATTTGCCCCCCATCCTATATCGTCGACACCCCTTTTCAACGTGAAGACAGAATGGCAGAGCCCAAATATCCCTGAAGATTGGGAGAAAGAGCAAAGGAGAATGAAGAGTTATAATAGAGAAGTCAGGATTTAGCAAATGAGTATGACTACTGAAATCATTATATGGATATTTCTATTTAGTTTCCAGTGTCTTAGAGCAGCTAGAAGGGAAAACCTGAAATTGTGGAACTGTAACCCATACCAAACTCTTAAATCTGTTCTGTAACTACTTGTTAAATTGTACTTCAAAATTTATTGCTTTTTGTATATATGTTTTATTTCAGAATAAAAAAAAGAAATAAAACATCTGATCAAGGGCTGCCCTTGCCAAAATAAACAGAGAAGTCTTCAAAATGGGGAAAAAAAGAAATTGGGAAATGTTTTTTTTCCTCTCCTATTTTCAGGAAGACATTAAGTACAATTGTTGTTAATTCTTTGTGTGTTTGATAGAATTCTCCAGTGAAACCACCTGGCCTGGAGATTTTTCCGTAGAGAGATTTTTACTTACAAAGTCCGTTTACTCCGTGGTTCGAGGGCTGTTCCAATGATCTATATCCTTTGAGTTGCGTTTCAGTTGTGTGTGGGTTTTTAGGAACTGGTCCAGTTATCCTAAGTTGTTGAATTTGTGGGCGTAAAGCTGCTCTCGATGCAGCTTAATTCATGTTCTAACAAGCCATCTGGTTGCTTTGGGTCACCTTGGACTTGCAGAGGATCTGCTTACCCCCTTCTTTGAGTGGGTCCACTTCAGTCAGAGCCTA
>PVIY010037515.1:0-24600 GCA_004026745.1 Myrmecophaga tridactyla
CTTTCACAATGAGACTCTGTGAATGTGAAAACCTTGTGTCTGATGCTCCTTTTAGCTACTATATCAACAGAAGAGTAGAACATATGGAATAAAAATAAATAATAGGGGGAACAAATGTCAAAATAAATTCAGTTTGAAATGCTAGTGGTAAATGAAAGCGAGGGGTAAGGGGTATGGTATGTATAATCTTTTTTTTCTCCATTATCATTTTATTTCTTTTTCTGTTGTCTTTTTATTTCTTTTTCTAAATCGATGCAAATGTTCTAAGGAATGATGAATATGCAACTATGTGATAATATTAAGAATTACTGATTGTATATGTAGAATGGAATATCTTAATTTTTTTTGTTAAATTTTTTTAATTAATAAAAAAAGTTTAAAAAAAAAAATTCCATCAGCCCAGAGTTTTATGATGGCTAATATCAAGTTTCTGAGAACTGAGCATATTTATTGGCACCGGGAAAATACAACTAATTTACAATTAGATGAGAAGACTTTTTTTTTTCTTTTTTACACTTTCAGTTTACATAAAATAACATCAATCAAAAGCAGTGGGTTCTCTGCCCTATACATTCAAATGACCAATTCCTGAGACACTGGGGTTTCACAGAGAAAGTTTATTGCTAGATGCAAAAAAGCAGATCAGATGGCCTGTAAGACTAAAAATCTGTCTCTCTGAGTCTAAGTAGTTCGAGGTCTTTATGGATTCACAAAAGGGGAGATGCTGTCATTACCATTTCAATAGCAAGTGTAAGCAGAAAGGAGGGGAGATAATAGCAGGCACAGGCAGAAAATTTACAGGGGAATGTGCTAGAACCAAGTCAATGGTTAGTTCCAAGCTGATTCAAATTCCTCCATTAGCATTTATGTGGTTGCCCTTGTGATTACAAGTTTCTAAAGTGAAAAAAAAAAACAGATAAAGGGAGTACAAGTGAGGGCCAGTCACCAGGTTTTTATAATAACAAGGTCACAAGAGTAAAACTATACAATCATTATCAGAGATCAAGGCAGCTGGACAACAGTTCAGAGATTTCAGGTATTTCCCTCCATCTACTCTAAAATACCAGACAGTAAAAAGGCATAGCTATATACTGATTCAGTAATCATAATTATCCCCTAAATCTCAACTTCTCAGTTACAACTCCTTGCTGAAAGGTTAAAAAGGAGCTGAGAGGATGAAAGGGGAAAACCGGAAGGCAACTTCCTCCGGGGGAGTCATAGCCCTTGGCTTTTAACTTTCATTTTTCCCTCTATGTAATTTCTCCTCACAACCAATGTTTCTTTCTCTCAAAGGAAACAGCCTCTGAGATCTGGGCTGAGGAAGGCTGCCCCTCCTCGCTGTGCCTTGGAGAGGTGGCTCCACCTCTTGGAGAGATGGCTTACGCAGCCCTGGGTAGTGATGCTCCAGCGCCCCAGACCTGGAACTGTTACCTGGGCACGTGTGCAGAGGTGTAGGGCACCAGGACCACCTTCTTTCCCAGCAGCAAGGTGTTCTGATTCAACCTCATGGTAGCAGCCTGGGGGAGGAGGGGGAAAGACCTCAGGACCCTGAGTCTCCTCCCTCTCAGGGAGGGAATCCGGGCTCTCAGTTCTGTATCGGCCTGCTGGAGTTAAGTTGGCAGGAGTCCCTGTACTGTTTTCCCACCAAACACTTTAGGAACACGGACTCTAAACCCCCCTGCAAGAGGAAAGCAAGCTGATTAAGAGTAATTAAACAGTTTTTGATCTCAGGGGACCAACCTGGGTTGCCGTATTTGCTTTTCCATCCCACCTCCTAGAACTTCGATCCCTCAAACCTAAGCACCTCTCTAGACTTACCCTCAATTACTCCCACCAGCATCATTTGCCCCAGTCTAGAGATGCCGCCCTAGTCTCAACTTTCAGCCCCACTTTTAAATTTACTTCCAACCCCTCTTGCCAGTGACCACCCCCACTAGCCTCAGGCTCCCTCTCTTCCACGTCCCTCAAGTCTGGTCTCCCAGACCCCTTTAGGGTGAGGAGGGGTAGCTTCTCAGTCCCTCCCATTTGCGTGATGCTACAAGACTGCTTTCCTCGAGCTCTCCAACCACCGGGGCCCCGAAACTGCCAAGTTCACACCCACTCTCCGCCATCTGACACGTCCCCAGGAAATGGGGTGAGCCACCTCTTCCAACTAGACACGCTTCGCGATCCCGGCAGCAGCAGCCCCATCCCACAAAGCACTCCCCGCCCCCTTCCGCCACGCAGACGGGAGCCGCCAGGGCCCAATTCCGGTCCCGCCTCCGAGGGCGTCCAGTCAGCGCACTGCGCCCCGCCCGAAGCGCGTGCGGAAAAGGTGGACTCCCGGCGCGGGCGCATGCGCACTGTGGGCGCTGGTGCAGGACAGCTGGCGCCGGCAGCAGCCGAGGGGCCTGAGCAGGCGGTCGCGGTGGCCGGGAGCGAGCTGTGCTGCAGGTGTCTGGCCGGGCTGCTGGGGTGGGCGGTGCCAGATTTGGGGCTCCTCCCGGAGGGGAAGTAGAGGAAGGGAGAGAGGTTCGGAGCGGGGCTGTTCGAGAAGAGAAGGAAGCGTGGGTATGGGAGACCCCTAAGGCTGGGCACAAGGTAGATGGGGTGCGCTGGGGAGTGGAGGCCGGGTTAAAAAGGGGAGACTTTGTGGTAAGGAGTTGAGTTGGAGGGGCGACCTAGGAAAGTCCCCAGCTACTTCCCATCGGCGGAGGAGAGAGTTATTGGGAGGGCCGGTGTGGCTGGGAGCTCTCTGTTCCTGGAACCAGAGGGGGAACACCTCAGAGTTGTGTAAAGGGGGCTCTTGTAGTGGATGAGACCCGATGTTCTCTGAGACCTCAGACTCTTGGAGTCCGAGCAGCATTGAATGCACTCAGCCGTGCACCGAGCTAAGCACCCCTGCACGGCGAGAAAAGAGCTGAAAGAAACCAGCCTGACTTCAGTCCTCCAGGGAGACCTTGCCCTCCAGAAGGAGTCCCGTGACAGATAATTGAGGCAGTAAGAATCTGTGATAAAAGGGCATGAGGTGGGGAAGGAAGTCTGCAAGCCACCCCCACCCCCACCCTCACCCCCATCTAGGACCAACACAAAAATTAAGTCTGCTCTTTTGTCTTAGGCAGCTGCGGCGGCAGCAGCCACGGGCCCTGCTCAGAAGGAACCTTGGCTGACCCACCCTTCGGCTTTTGAAAATGGCAGGCGAAATCACAGAGACCGGCGAGCTTTACTCTCCCTACGTGAGTTTTACTTTTAGAGCCTAGTTTGTCCACCGCAGTGCTCCTGCCTTCTGGAGAGGGATACTGCCGGGGTATGGCTCCTGGGGACTGCGCTGGTCAGCAAGGCTGCGTGGGCACCCGCTGGCAAAAGCTGGGGTGGAGGCAGCGTGATTTCAGCAGCAGCCACACTGCTTATACCTTGGCTCCCAACAGGTTCTGAGTCTTAGATTCACTTTTTAGATATTTATCAGAGAGTGGTCAGGCCAGACAAGCTTGACTTTCTCCTTAAGAGAAGTTGTAGTTTTACAGAAAAATCCTGTAAGTTCCCAAAGAACTTATAACCCCATTAACACCTTGCATTAAGGTGGTATGTTTGTTACAGTTCATGAAAGAACAGGTTTATGATTGCATTGTTAACTGTAGTTCATCATTTACAATAGAGTTCATTGTGTGGTACAGTCCTATATTGTTGTTGTTCGTTTTTATTCAGTAACATATATACAACCTAAAAGTTCCTTTTAACCACCTTCACATATACAATTTGGTGCTATTAATTATGTTCACAGTGTTGTGCTACCATTACCACCATTCACTACCCAAACTTTACAATCAACTCAAATAGAAACTCTGTACAATTTAAGCATTAACTCCTCATTCTCTACCCTGTCCTCTGATAACCTGTATTCTAGATTGTAGTTCTATGAGTTTTGGCTTGCTCACTCTGTAATGTTTGTCTCAGGGGTACTACCACTTGCAGACTGTCTGACCTTCAGATGGACAGTGATTGACAGCTGTTGACTGAGATCTGCTTATCTCAGCAGCTTGAGGCCTCTTTGGTCTTGAGCTGAATTTTGAATTGCACAAGTTTTATAGTCTGGGTTTTCTAAGAGGCAGTAAAAGCAGGCCTACAGACTTCAATCTGAGTTTAGTGGAGTCTGCAGTTAGAAGAATTAGCACGCCTCACTGTCTTGGGTCTGTCCCCATGCACACACACGTAAACACCCACATGCTCCCCCCAACACACACAGTTATCTTCTCTGTGTAATAGAATATTACTCTGGTTACATCACGGGTCCTCTGGTCTAGAAAATGAAACTGAAGGACTGAAATAACCAAATGATTGGCTCATTGTTTCAGGAGGACGCATCACTGTCTTAAGAAGCAGGAATCCCCTTTCTGGAACTTACCCTGCCTTAAACAGCTGCCCTGCTTTGCACATCTCTTGCCAGGGAATCCCTGCTTTGTTTCTGATAATCTCAGAGGCTCCACAGCCATGGTATAATGGATAAGGAGGTTCTCTGAGAACCACTGGAAAAAGCCTCTCTTACCCTAGGGGTTTCCTGCTAGGTCTGTGCCTTTCCTGTGCAGCACCAAAGGAACTTCCTTCACCTCTGAACTTATCTGGAGGAGGCTTTTTTTTTAATTTGTTTTATTTTTATTTTTACTGACAAACCAAAACAACATACAAACACAAACATCTTAACAGACAAACATTCCATACATGGTGTACAATCAATGGCTCACAGTATCATCACATAGTTGTATATTAATCGCCATGATCATTTTTTAGAACATTTGCATCACCCCAGAAAAAGAAATACAAAGAAAATCTCATATATACCATACCCCTTACACTCCCTCTCATTGACCATTAGTATTTCCATCTACCCAATATATTTTAACCTTTGTTCCCCAACTGTTTTTTATATCCCTTACCATTCCCTTTCATTGATCACTAGTATTTCAGTCTACTCAATTTGCTTTAACATTTGTTCCCCCTATTATTTATTTTTTTTAATCCATATTTTTTACTCTTGTGTCCATACCATAGATAAAAGGAACATCAGACGCAAGGTTTTCACAATCACACAGTCTCATTGTGAAAGCTATATAATTATGCATTCATCTTTGAGAAACATGGCTACTGGAACACAGCTCTACATTTTCAGGGAGTTCCCTCTAGCCACTCTAATGCACCTTAAACTAGAAAGGGGACATCTATGTAATGCATAAGAATAACCTCCAGGATAACCTCTCGACTCTGAAATCTCTCAGCCACTGACATTTTGTCTCATTTCTCTCTTCCCTGTTTCGGTTAAGAAGGTTTTCTCAATCCCTTGATGCTGAGTCCCAGCTCATTCTAGAATTTCTCTACCTCATTGCCGGGGTTGTTTACGTACCCTGGGAGTCATGTCCCACGTAGAGAGGGGGAAGGCAGTGAATTTGCTTGCCGTGTCAGCTGAGAGAGAGAGAGAGGCCACATCTGAGCAACAGAAGAGGTTCTCTGGGGGTGACTCTTAGGCCTAATATTAAGTAGGCTTAGGCTGTTGATTTGGTTGTTCCCACTGCTTGTGAGAATATCAGGAATTCTCCAAATGGGAAAGTTGAATTTTTCCCTTTTCTGTCCATTCCCCAAGGGGACTTTGCAACTGCTTCTTTATTCACTGTTCTCATCGCTCTGAGATTTATCGGAGGGGAGTCTTTCTTGACCCTTGGAACAGATAGTGCCCCTCTTGTTGAAATTGTGTACCAGCTTATGGCCTCCTCCTGGTATCAGCAGTGAAATGTCCATGTCCATAAAAGTCACCACAGTTTCTGCTTTTTCTTACAGTATCTATAAACTTAAAAGATGAGGAAATGGGTCATTTCCATAACTGAGTTTTGGGAAGGAAAAACGTTGATGTGTCCAGTTGTTCAGGCAATCATTTCACATGTCAGCATGTCCCCCTGGAAATCAAGTGGTTAGGCCTTAAAACGTCAGCAGCTTCTGCTTTTTTCTCTCTCTCTCTCCATTTTCTGTGTATTTGGTTTCGTTGAAGATCTGAGTTTGTGTTATCTGGGCATTTGTCGTCTAAAAGTGCTTGTATTGGATCATGCTGCCATGAAGAGAGCTGTAGGGAGCAGACAGTTAGTATTAGGGATGGGAGGTAGTAATAGTTAGTATTAGGGATGGGAGGTAGTAATACTTAGTATTAGGCATAGGAGGTAGTAATCAGGGTTTTGATACGAGAAGACACCCTCTTCCTGAGGTTTCCTGAACTCCACCATCCTGGAAAATGATTCTCAGTCCCCCGTGAGAACAGGAGAAGGGTGTAAGTCCCATCATCCACGGAATCCAAATAAGCTGTAGGACTGACCTCACTGCTGATGCTGCTGCGAACTCCCCTGCAGATCCCTGCTCGGTGCATGTGGGCAGAACCCTGCTCTGGCTGCTTTGGGGAGACCACGTTATCGTGCCCTTAGTTCATGAACGTGCATCAGCCCATAACCAGGTCAGAGACCCCCATTGTGAGTTCTTCTCCCCTTCGGGGGTGCCAGGGATGTTTGCTTTAGCTTAAATTATTCGGCGTAAAATATTTTTAATGGGCACATGAGCCTTGAGGGTTCCCAGAGCTGATGCTGGACACCAGAGCATAACTCAGGCCTGTGCGTCTCCCTGTAAGTGATCCTAGGACAGGCATGTCTGCTCCCCTATTTACAGGATTCTGGAGTGGCTCAGGGCTCCTGCAGCCATCATAGAAGATGAGGGTTCCAAAGGGTCAGCGACTGGATACCTTCCACCAGCGAGTCCTTGCTGAAGATTGTTGTGATGCTTTAGAAGAAAAGAGCACTTAGGTTTCACAGCCTTAAATCCTAGTCATGGCTTCCGCAGCTCTACTGCCTTCTGTTTCCTCTGACAGCGGTCAGAGGGGAAGCTGGTGGAAGACAGCCGTGCCCCGGGGTCCCGTGCGCATCGTGGATGAGACCGCTGGGTTGGAGGGGAGGCAGATGCAATGCTGTCCTGAACCGTTGTGGCAGAGGGGAGCAGGGCGACAGCGCGAAGGAACAGGGGCTGTTGCTGTCGCAGAAGAGTCAGGAATTGGAGAACAACTCAGTTTAGTTTTCAGCTGCCACAGCACACACAGGCCTTCTTTAGTGAGACTGTGGGAGGGCTATTTTCCTCAGTTTTCTGCCATTTTACTTCCCAGGCGGCTAGTCCTGTAGGACTGTCACATTACAGCAGAAGAGAATGCCACCTCTTCCTCCTTCCCCACAGCTTCCTGTGGCCTTGCTTGTGGTTGAGTTCACATTTGTTTCCAGGCCTCCATGTGTCCCCATCCTT
This sequence comes from Myrmecophaga tridactyla, assembly GCA_004026745.1. NCBI lineage: Eukaryota > Metazoa > Chordata > Mammalia > Pilosa > Myrmecophagidae > Myrmecophaga > Myrmecophaga tridactyla. The sequence goes on from PVIY010037515.1 coordinate 7,297, forward strand.
ATGATTGGTACTTGGTGATCACCTTTATTGACAGTAAGGGGGATTTAACTCTAGCCAGGACAGCAGCCAAAGCCTCGTGAAGGTAATCTGTAAAAGCTCCCTGAGCCCCCGCTGGGTGCAGAGCGCTTGCTTTGCAACTGAAATACAGCAACAAAGCACGCTGGCTGTGAGTGCCCCTTTCAGCTCCCAGCTGCCAGCATTTTATCCCTAATTAACTTTGTGAAGTTTTTAGAGGTTCGTTTTCACTCAGATTTATTTGCAGTTTCTGTCGGGAACGTGATTATTACGCCCTGTTCCTATAGCAGTGATTCTCAGCCACCTGAGATCTTCTTCCCCAAGGGCCAATTAGGTATTTTTGGTTGTCAGGGCTGGGAGTTTGTTCTACTGGCATCTTGTGGTAGAGACCAGAGACACTGCACAGCCTCCTACAGAGCACAGGACAGCTGGCACACAACGAAAAATCATCCAGCCCCAAATGTCAGTAACACCGAAGGTGAGAAACCGATCTACAGTAGACCCTGAGCTTTGACATCCCAAGAACTTCAGGCATCCCTGACTTTACGTATGTTCCCTGGACTATGTAATTTCCCCATAAAACTTCTGAACAAGAACCATTGCTTCCTTAGACCTCGTCACTTTCTCTTCAAAGAGGTTCAGAATCATCACCAAGGCCATTTTCCATAAAGGAATAAGGTTTTTATCCCTCTATAAGCATTAGTGTTTATAGAAGCCAATCTGGGAGGGACTAAAGTAAATCAGGATACAGAGTAAAAGATGCTAGTGTATATACTCTAGAGCTTCACCTATTGTATGAGACCAAAGGCAGAGAGATTTATCATGTCTACAACCTAAATTTCAGGGTGGGCCAGGTGGCTTAGCCAGTAGGGTTCTCGCCTGCCATGCCAGAGACCCGGGTTCGATTCCTGGTGCCTGCCCAAGCGAAAAAAAAAAATTAAAAAAAAAAAAAATACGACCTTATATTTTCTTAACACACAATTAAACACAACCTGTCTGGATAGCTCATTTAAGCCACCCAAACTCTTGAAGTCCAGAACGGGAGTGAGGCCTTGTAACTCTGTATAGCTTAATGTAATACCAGGATACATATCAGACTATGTTGGGTTGATAATTAAAAAGTATTGGTAGCGCCCCCTGATGGTCTGAAGGGATAAAAATATACACATATGGAACTATTAAACTTTCTCATCTGGGAAATGCCAGGTGCACTCTCAGCCATTGGAGACTCCCAAGAAAATAGGCCAAGCCCTTGATTTATTCTTTCCTTTTTTTATTGTGTAATATAACATATATACAAAGCAAAGAAAGAAAAAAGCAGTTTTCTAAGCACTCTTCAACAAGTAGTTACAAGGCAGATCCCAGAGTTTGTCATGAATTACCATACATCATCTCAGATTTTTCCTTCTAGCTGCTCCAGAACATAGCAGGCTATAAGGAATAATATTTTTTTATCATCACAATTGACTTTTTTTTCCGTGAAAAACAACATATATACAAAAAAGCAATAAATTTCAAAGCACATTGCAACAATTAGTTGTAGAACAGATTTCAGAGTTTGATATGGGTTACAATTCCACAATTTTAGGTTTTTACTTCTAGCAACTCTAAGATACTGGAGACTAAAGGAGATATCAATTTAATGATTCGGCAATTATATTCATTTGTTAAATCCTATCTTCTTTGCATAACTCTACCATCACCATTGATCTTTCTGTCCCTCTCTTTAGGGGTATTTGGGCTATGGCCATTATAACTTTTTCATGTTGGAAGGGGCTGTCAGTAATATGGGGTGGGGAGATGGAACTAGCTTGTGTTCTGGAGAGGCTGGGCCCTCAAGGTTTCAGGACTTATCTGATCCAGGGACCCATCTGGAGGTTGTAGGTTTCTGGAAAGTTACCCTAGCACGTGGAACCTTTGTAGTGTCGTATATATTGCCTTAGGTGTTCTTTAGAATTAGCCGGAATGGTTTTGGTTGGGGTTTGGCAGGTTGTGATAGGTAGCAATGTCTAACTGAAGCATGCATAACAGTGACCTCCAGAGTAGCCTCTTGCCTATATTTGAACTCTCTCAACCACTGATACTTTATTAGTTACACTTCTTTTCCCCCTTTTGGTCAGGATGGCCAAGCCTTGATTTTGAGGCTTGCCCTTATGAAACTTATTTCTAAAGGGAAGAAGCTAAGACTACTCGTAACAAGGCTTAAGAGCTAGCTGCCTCTTAAGCCTTTTGCTGCTCAGATGTGGCCTCTCTCTCTAAGCCCAGCTCTGCAAGGAAAAGCTACATGGAATATGACATTCAGGGGTGAAAATCTCCTTGACAACGTGGAGTATGACTCCTGGGGTTGAGTCTCTCCCTAAAGAGGAAAAGAAGTGTAAACCAAAAGAGATCAAATAGAGTCAAGAGGCTAATCTGGAGGCTACTCTTATACAAGCTTCAGTCAGTGCTAATTGCAATGGTTTGCTAAACCCCAACCTACATAACTCTTTTTTGTTGTTGTTATTTATTTATTAATTAAAAAAAAATTTAACAGCAAGCTAACAAAAATATTAACATATGATCATTCTGTTCTACATATATAATCAGTAATTCACAATATCATCACATAGTTGCATATTCATCATTTCTTAGAACATTTGCATCAATTCAGACAAAGAAATAAAAAGACAACAGAAAAAGAAATATAACGAAAGCAGAAAGAAAAAAGATTATACATACCATACACCTTACCCCTCGCTTTCATTGATCACTAGCATTTCAAACTAAATTTATTTTAACATTTGTTCCCCCTATTATTTATTTTTATTCCATATGTTCTACTTGTCTGTTGACATGGTAGATAAAAGGAGCATCAGACACAAGGTTTTCACAATCACACAGTTACATTGTGAAAGCTATATCATTATTCAAGCATCATCAGGAAACATGGCTACTGGAACACAGCTCTACATTTTCAGGCAGTTCCCTCCAGCCTCTCCATTACATCTTGAATAACAAGGTGATATCTACTTAATGCTTAAGAATAACCTCCAGGATAACCTCTCGACTCTGGAATCTCTCAGCCACTGACACTTTGTCTCATTTCACTCTTCCCCCTTTTGGACGAGAAGGTTTTCTCAATCCCTTGATGCTGAGTCTCAGCTCATTCTAGGGTTTTTCTCAGTCCCTTGATGCTGAGTCTCAGCTCTTTCTAGGATTTCTGTCCCACGTTGCCAGGAAGGTCTACACCCCTGGGAGTCAGGTCCCACGTAGACAGGGGGAGGGTGGTGAGTTTGCTTGTCGTGTTGGCTGGAGAGAGAGGCCACATCTGAGCAACAAAAGAGGTTCTCTTGGGGGTGGCTCTTAGGCCTAAATTTTAAGTATGCTTGACCTATCCTTTGTGGGGTTAAGTTTCATATGAACAAACCCCAAGACTGGGGGCTCAGCCTATAGCTTTGGTTGTCCCCACTGCTTGTGACATTATCAAGAATTCAACTTGGGGGAGTTGAATTTCTCCTTGTTCTCACCATTCCCCAAAGGGGACTCCAACATCACTCTTGTTAGCTCTTAAGAATACCTAGAGTTTGAACTGAGGATCTAGAAAGTTTCATATACTAAGTTTGCTTTCCTGGCACCTATATTTCCCAGAAGATTCCTAGGTCAGATAAATCCTGAAACCCAGAAGGACCAGCCTCTAAAATATTATCAATTAATTACATCTCCTTATCCTTTAGTATCAACACCCCCTTCTCAACCTGAAAAAGTCAGAATGGGCATTGCCTAAAGAGCTCTATAGAATGGAAGAAGGATTAAAGGAGAAGGAAGAGGTATAACAGAGAAAATAGGATTTAACAGATGAGTATGACTGCTGAATCACTGTATTAAAATTCCTTCTAGCCTCCAGTGTTTTGGAGCAGCTAGAGGGAAAAATCTGAAATAGTGGAATGATAACCCGTAAGAACTCTGAAATCTGTTCTATAGCTCGTGTTAAAGTGTATTTTTTGAAAATTACTGCTTTTTCTTTCTTTGCTTTACATCTATGTTGTATTTAATAATAAAAATTTTTAAAAGGTAAATGTACTTTAAAAAGTGATAGGCAGAAAACAGAGCCACAGGGAGATAAGCTGTTAGGCCATCAGCTGGGGTCTGTCGCGGTAGTGCCCTGCTTAAAATCTTCAAAAAAAAAAACACAAACTCACTTTCACCACCTAACAGGCCTTGTGTTCTCTGATCCCTGTTAAAGCTCTAGCATCTTCTAGCTCTTCCTCTGCCCAGTTCGTGGTGCTTCAACCACACTGGCCCTCTGAAAGCTCTTGGAACATTCCTACCGCCTTCCCATCTTAGGGCCTTCTTCCTGAGAGTCTCCTCCCTGGCCCTTTGCCTGGGTGGCTCCTTCTCATCCTTCATTTCCCACCTTGAGTGTCACTATACAGCCTTCCTTGAGTTCCCACTGCTTAGAGTTTCTTCCCATTATTTATCTCAGCACCCTAAGTATTATCTTCGTAATGATTCTCTCCAGCAATAATCATTGTTGTCTGTCTCCTCCTCGTTAGAACGTGGCTTCACGTGGTCAAGGGTCCCGTCTCATCATTTCATGCCCAGCTGCACGCACAGGGCCTGTCCCGTAAAAGGCATTGCGTCGCTGTTGAATAAATGAGTAAATGGACAGAACTACCCAAATGACTCCTTCTGCACTTGTACATATTAACCTCGAAGTGCCTGCGGTTGAAATTAACCACAGCAAAAGTAAAAATTTGTTGGTTATAGACATTCTTGGTCACTTCTGAAAAGCCAACAGGTGAACTTTCAATTTGGAAGGCCAGTGGTGGGTCATGTATTCTGTTTCCCACCCGGCTGATACCCTTAAAATTACTCTTGCACTACCACCCTGGGTGAGGACACCCAGCAGCGAGGTCATATTGCTGTAATGTGATCCACCCAAGTGCTCTGGGGAGATGATTCAAACTTGCTGAACTCCCTCTGGGATTTGGCTATTGAAGAAAATTGAGATTGTGATGTTTAAAACTGGACGAACGTTGCCAATCTCCCATCAGAGAGAACCTGAGCCGTCAAATCAACCGTGTATTCCTGTCATCACACTCTGTGCCAGGCACCCCAAGAAATGCAAGGGAAGGAAGAAACAGTCCATGGCCCCAAAGAAGCTCAGACTTCATAATGGAGAAAAGATAAATACAGGAACACCTGAAAACCCAAGGTGGGCTCTCTAAGAAGTGCCATGGCTGCAGGGATGCCAGAGCAGGGAGTGAGGTGGCAGTGACTACTAATGGCGCGTCCAGGTGGAGTGTCTAGCAAGCAGCTGGATTTGAGGTCTGGAGAAAGGGGGATACTAAAGGAGGTACAGTCATCTCTTGTCCAGCCATAATAGCTAAAGACTGGGATGGGCTTCAATGAGTGGGTAGGAATGGAGGGGTTCAGGAGGAGACACAGAAGGGCTGGCACCCTGTGCTCTGCTCAGTGTATAAACATCCTGGGGGGCAGAGCTTTCTCCTTGCGACAGGATGCCCTCCTGTTTGTCTACTCGTCGAGTAAGTCATTGTCTGCCAGGAAGCCTGATACTCTCTAACAACTGTCCAACCCCTCCTTCTCCACCTAGCCAGGGGCCCAGAAAGGTCATTGATACTCTCCATCTCCATTTCCTCATGCTTAAAAAAAAGATTGAGGCTGGGAGAATGGGTCCCAGTTTATGTGTTTCTGATAACAAAGTCAGCATATGGTTATCTTAACATTTTAAATAAATAGAAATATAGAGACAGAGATCTTAAATCTATATATAGATTTTAGAATATATAAATTTTTAAATATAGAAAAGCATACCTTTCTAAGAATGGGGAGGGGAAATAGGTGAGAGATAAATAGGTATTACCAGACAAGAGTATCTTCTGAGAGACAAGAGAAGTTTGTTTGTTTGTTTGTTGTTTTGTTTTTTAATGATCAGAATCAAATGGTAAAGCAAACTGCAAGAGTACAGAAAAACCAGTTAAGACTCTACTGTAATAGTCCAGGCCAGAAATGATTAATTTGAATTGTAAATGATAATAGGAGCTAAAGGCTGCAAAAGACACTCCAAAAATAAAATCAGTAGCATTGGGAGGGGTGCACTGGGAGGGGTGCACAAGTAGTTTCAGTGGTAGAATTCTTGCCTGCCATGTGGGAGACCTGGGTTCAATTCCCAGCCCATTCACTCCGAAAAAAAACCAAATAGTGCTACAACAACAGGATATTCACATGAAAAAGAATGAAATGTGCCCCCTAGCACAGCATACAAAAATATATGTATAGTGCTGGGACATGGAGGGAAAGAGAGAATGCGAAGGCCACTGATGGCATGCCCAGGTGTAGGTCTCTGGCAGGCGGCTGGATTTGAGGCCTGGAGAAAAGTTTCTCCTAAAAGAGGTACAGTCATCTCTTGTCCAGCCATCATAGTTAAAGCCATAGGACTGAACCAAGTTGCTGAGGAGAAAATAAGAGAGAGAAAGAGACAGCTAAGGTCAGAGGCATAGGAGAGAATAGAGACTAACAAAGCCATTGGGTTTGGCACCTTGGGGATCATGAGCAATTTTTACAAGTACAGGTTCAGAGAGTTCTGGGAGCAGAAACCACAGAACACAGGAACTTGGAAGTGAAGGCAGCAGATGTGGATTGCTTCTTCGGTGGAGCTGGTAGGGGGAAAGTGAAGGTGATATTTTAAAAGTGACACGGAGGTTTGAGGGCCAAGGGGAGGAGCTGGTGGGGACAGAGAAATTGAAGGTCTGAGGGAGGGGAGAATTGCCGAGGGAAAGGGCTGAACCCAGAAGGTCAGTGCAGGACTTGGCCTCAGCAGGGGGAAGGACACGTACTCCTCAGAGACAGACGGGGGTGGGGGCAATGCAGACCTCGTGTGGCTGGTGGCTCGGTCGTCTCCCTAACATAGCAGGTGGCATCTTCTTCTGAGAGACCGGGGGGCTTGAAGAACAAGGCTTGGAGCGGTTACTATGGGAAACACTAGGAAGTCCGAGGACAGAGAGTGCAGATCAGCTGATGCCGCACGGCCAGACGAGGGGACCCTTTATTTGTTGGTGGGACTCGTCATTGTAATTAAAAAAAAAAAATTCCTGGAAGCTTTAGCAGCATTGTATTAGGGACTAGCAAAAACTGGTGTAGGTCTGAATCAAGGCTGGGGGTTAGAAAGGTTAGAAGCAGAAAAAGCGAGGATGAGGAAAGCCAGGAGCACTAAGTACTTTGAGAAAATAGCCGACTGTACCAGGAAGCGATGCCCAAATGGAGGTGGGCTTTTGTGGCAGAGGGTGGGAGGGATTGTAAGTCATGGTGAGGGCAAAGGAGGTTTGGTGGGAATGGGGAGAGGGTGGCAGCTTGTGGAAGCGCAGGAGGTTTAGGTTAGAGAAAGAAATTTCATGGTTGAGCTCTTGAAAAAGGAATGATCTTAATTACCAGGAGATTGGTAATTCATGCCTAGTTGGCATGAATTAGAGTTATGTTTAGAACCTGAAGTCACCAGCTCGACAATTCCCCTCCTAGGTATATACCCATAGAATTGAAGACATATATCCACATGAAAACTTGTATACAAATGTCCATGCAGCTTTATTTATAATAGCCGAAAAAGTAGGAACAAGCAAAATGTCCTTCAGCTGATGAATGTGTAAACAAAATGTGGTCCAGCCATACAATGGAATATTTTTCAGCCAACAAAAGGAGTGATTCATGCTCCAACACAGATGAACCATGAAAAGATTATACCAAGTGAAAAAAGGCAGACACAAAAGGCCACATATAGTATGATTCCATTCATATGAAATGTCCAACAAAATAGGCGAATTTGTAGGGCGGAAAGTAGATTGGTTGACAAGGCTGGAGGGAAGGGAGAATGGGGAGTAGCTGCTGCTGGGTATGAGGCTTCTTTTTGTGGTGATGAAATGAGATTAGGTAGAGATGATAGTTGCATAACCTTGTGAGTGTCCTAAAAGCCGCTGAACTGTATACTGTGAAAGGGCAGGTTTTACAGCACGTGATTAGGGGGCTAGGGGAAGGTAAGCAACGTGAATGCCAGTGTCCCAGTGGCCGATGGCATGGGCTGGGTGGAAGGGAGGATTGTACAACATGCTGAGAGGTCTTGGGAAAGTGGAAGTTTTCTTGAGGTCAGTGTTGGGTATCCATTTTTCCGGCTACCCCAGATGTAATGCTCTGTCCTCAGGAAGTCTTACAGTCTGGTTAAACAGAGCTAACATGTGATGAGGCTGCCTGCAGCAAAAATGGAGAAGAAAACTGATCATCAGACATATTTTTAAAGGAATCAATGGACTGGGGGGATTTATAGTAGTTCACTTGTTAATGTCTGGTTTCCCAATGTCCAGTTTCAGAGCATGCCTCCATAGGTCGCAGGTCTCATTCTCCCTCTTCTCTGCTTCCCTGGCAAAGGTCCAGCCTCTGGGTCATGCAGGGTCACACAGGGAGCTGTTGAGGAGAAGAGGTTAGTTTGCTGCTGGCCTGACTGCCCCTTCCGTTGGTTCCAGGTTGGCCTCGTGTACACGTTCAACCTCATCGTGGGCACTGGTGCACTCACCATGCCCAAGGCCTTCGCCGCTGCTGGGTGGCTTGTCAGCCTTGTCCTCCTGGTGTTCCTGGGCTTCATGAGGTGAGGCCATGGGGCTGGGGGGTGGGGGCTGCCAGCCAAGCGGGAGGGCGGCCCAGGGAGCCTGAACTTTTACCTGATGTGAGGGTACTTGTGTGTGTATGTTAGGGGAGGGGTGTCGTGGAATGATCTCTGTAGTTGGTGATACCTGCACCAGGGCTGCCAGGAGAGAGGACAGTCCATACAAAGGTCCCCCAGTCTCATGGCACAACACTGATCGGTTAAAAAGTAAGACGTGAATTAGGCTGGGGAATGTTTCACCTGCTGCTTGTGTGTTTCTTCCCCAGCAGAATTACCTTCCTGTTTCATATGTCCTTACTGTCACCATCAATTTTTTGTTCTCTGAGAAACTAGCCACAGAGAACAATTCTGGCAAGGCAAACATTTAAGGTAATAGGGAGACCAGTTTGAAATTTAGAATTTGCTTAAGAGAGTTCCCAAAGTCTGTGATACACGTGCGCACGCGCGCGCGCGTGCACACACACACACACACACACACACACGGCCAAGTGTTGGTCTCACCCTGCCTTGTGCCTGGCGGCAGGTAGGAGGCCAGTGCTGTCCCTGAATTTCAGGGCTTCTACTCTCCAAGACTAGTGCATGATTCACCAACTGGAGCTTCAGAAAGGGTAGATTCTACTCACAGCTCTTCTTGGGGATTCAACATGGAGACCTGAAGTCATTTAGCAATTACCCCATGCTAGGAAGGGATCTGTAACTAGGCATTTCAGCCCAGTCGACCAGCTTGGAATCTACAAACTGCAGAAAGAGGCAGGAAGAAACAGCTGGAAACACCCACAAGGGACACTTACCCTGAGAGAAGCAGAGAGGAGCTACTACTGGATCTACACCAGGCACCCTTCTAGGTGCTTAGGGAACTTCTCTGAACAAAACTAAGATCCCTTCCCTCACTGGCTGTACATCCTTTTAAGAGGAGAGAGATAATAGGTAGTGAGTATAATAAATAGGTAAATTGTAGAGTGATTTAGAAGGTCTGGAGTGCTATAGGAAAAAGAGAAGTATAGCAGAGGGAGGGGAGTGAGAGGGTGAGGGCAGCTTGCAGCTTTTAATAGCATGGAGAGAGTGGCATTTAAAGTATACATTTAAAAGGGAAAGGGTAGGTACTATTGAAAAAGTCAAATAGGGTGTAGTGGTTGAAGCAAATTAAGACTTAAAAGAGGCCGAAGGGGGAGGAAACATCCTTGTTTTTTAGCTTCTTCTTACATTTTCTTCAGGGGAGTTTGGAGCCAACTTTGGGGTATATTGGGTTCATTACATATTGCAAACCCTGGCAGCCCAGAGCCCTAGACGTCCTTGTCCTTAAATGGCTCCACTGTCCCCTTTAAAGGACCTTCAGTACAGGCAGCCATCTGAATGGGAAGTGATTATTGGGGGCCCCCAGATAGAGGCCACCATGCCCCCCTCCATACTGAACCCATTTATGTTTGAACATGATCAATGAGTCAGCTTGTGCAACCATGAGAAGTCTCATTATGCCTTAATTAAGATTGATTTTCCTTTTACTTCCAAAAAAAGAAGGAAAATGTAAAGCTCTTAAAATGGTCACTTAAGCAAGATAATGAGAAACCTTTCTAGGAGGTACTGAGGCTTTTGGAAACTGGCTGCCCTGCCCCCTGTGCCCCCACCCCCCAACATGGAGCAGATGTGGGTTTAACTCCTGCGGGGCCGGGCGCCTCTGCTCCTGGCCGCTGCCTAGTGCTGGGTGGGCATCAGCCAGCTGGTGGTCGGCAGCACTTGAGGACCCAGGCTGGGTCTCCCAGAGCAGAGCCACGCTGGCCCCTCGAGAAGGAGGGAGAGGAAGGTTGTGTCCCAGATTGTCTCAGCAGGCTTTGTTAGCAGGAAGGTGGCCCACCCCTCTCTTAAGCTAACAGCAGCATTTGCGCATTGGCGCGCACCAGCTCCCATCCACTCCCGATGCCAATTTTGTAGGTTTCTCATTTCTTTAAGTGGAAAAGGAAGGATGAAGTGTCTGGAGCCACCTCCCTCATCTCCCTTTCTATTCAAGCCATAGGAATGTAATATTTTTAATATTAGCCAGAGAAAAGCATTATTAAGAAAGCCAAAATACTGCCAGAAAAAAGAAGGGGATGAAATCCAGAGCCAAGTATTCATTTCAATTACCTGTGCCTCTGCTCCTTCTCAGTGTGCGTAATTGGGAGTTGGCCGCAGGTCTTTGTCCTAGCAAGGAGAGGCAAAAGCCACCCATTGTCCTTCCCAGAAGCTACCGGAGGGCCCCTTTGTGAATCAGCCTCCTCTGCCAAACTTGGAGCATCCTATAGTTTCCTCCCACCTCTCCTGCCTCTGCCCCCCAAAAAGACCCACCCTGGTATGGGGTACTGAACTGTCCCTGGCATCACTTCTGTCCCCAGGCTCCCTCTTTCCCTTCAGTGTTCCTCCCTCTCCCCCACCCCCAGCTTATTTCATGCCCCTCTCCCCACCTGCATTGTCAAATGCTGACAGTGACATGCAAGGATGCACAGGTGTCAGTACACACACCTACGCTTTTTATCATATCAGGTAAGCTCCTTCTCGAAAGTTCTCAGAAGAGAGAATGCATTGGGCTTGTTGATCCTACAACAGCTTTTCCTTTCTCTCTGTGCCTCCTCCACCCTCCCAATTGCCTCTGGCAACCAAACCCCCCAGCTTCGTAACGACTACCTTTGTGGTGGAAGCCATGGCAGCAGCCAATGCCCAGCTCCGCTGGAGGAGGCTACAGAACCCCAAGGTGAGTGTGCCACCCTTGTTTCCGTGACAGGGTCTCCGTTCAGAGGTGGTTCTCCTAAGCCAGTCCTTTTCCTCCCACTGCATGGGGGGCTCTCGTGCATGGTTCCACTCCAGGCCCCTCGACCCAGAGCTGAAGCATAGCAGCCACATAACGTTTGCAGAGCAAACACAGGCTTTGACACTTTAACGTGGCATCATTGGTCCCTTATACCCCACCTTGAGCTAACCTAGTCATTCCGAACTTTTGCAGTCAGAAACTGCTGTGCCTCCCTCCTCTGAGCATGCCTGTCCCTTCTGACCTGGTGGGGTGGGGGTGGGGTGCTTCCTAATCTAATACTTTTGGAAGGAAATAGGAAGGGAATGGCTTCCACCCCTGCAATGCACAGGGCAGCCCCCCAATAAATGTCAGTCATGCTGAAGCTGAGGAACCCTGGAGAAGACAGGTTCTGATCTGTAGGGTTATCGATTCCTCCTCGTCTTTCCCACACCTGTCTAGGAGGAGGAAGAAGACGACTCTTCCACAGCCTCTGACAGCGATGTGCTCCAGGACAACTACAGGCAGGCAGAGAAACTGCCCATCCTGTCTGTGCGTAAGTCATGGGCTCCCAGGCAGGCCTGCAGAAGTTCTCTGTCCCTTCCTGTCTGGTGTCAGTTCTGAGGAAGGCACCGTGGGAGAGTAAAAAGTCCCACGCCAAGGATTGGCCCCTGCGGCCTCTACCATTTACCAACATTTGCAGCTCGGGCCAGTTACTCAACTTCTGTGCCTCAGTTTCCCACCTTTAAATCGAGATGAATAACTCCTGTCTCATACTCTATGGAAATGATTACATGCCTGGACCACTGTCCGGGGGCACTGGAAGCTTGAGTAATCGTCATGTCACTGACCTCTTCCTCTTCCTCCCGTCCCACTCCCTCACAGCACACGTGCCCTTGCCTTACTGCTCAGGGCAAGCTGGGGATAAGGGTCCCTGCTCCCCGTCACTCCAAAGGACAATTCCTGGGTTCCCTTGAAATCAGCTCTGTTTTAGAATGCTTCAAACAGGCTGCAATAGGAAAAGTTTTCCCTAATGTTTGTAATAGTTGGGGATTTCCTTATTCTGGTGAATTCAGCCACACCCTATAGGAGCTTTTCCAAGTGAAAGAACCTCTTCCTCTTCCTTGTCCTTTTGGCTCCACAGAGAGACGTGGATCTCCCAACCTTTTCGAAATCACAGACCGGGTAGAAATGGGACAGATGGCCTCCATGTTCTTCAACAAAGGTATACGTGGCTCCCCAGCTCTTTTTCAGGGTGGGGCATGGAAGGGAAATGAGAACCAGTGCTTCCTTGCAGACCTGCACTCTTGTAATGGCACAGTTCCACTTAGCACCAGGGCAGAGCCCCTTGACTTCTAAGGCTGAGGCGGGAGATGGGAGGAGCCACTTGTGGATCCATCCCACCAAGCTTGAGAAGCCACCTTCCTGAGAAGCCTGTCTGCCTCTTGTCATTTTCTTGGACTTCTCTCTGTTGGTATTAGGAACAAAGAAGAGACCGCCGTAGCCCAGACTGCATGCAAAGGTTGAGATTCTTAAGTAGCTTCCCAATAGAAGAGGCTGCTGGAGGCCAGCTGGTAGTTTTGTGCCTCTTGCTTGATGGCTTCTGACACCCCCTCATTTCTTCTAGCCTCTCCTATCTAGGACAGCTCAGAGCAGCTCCTTTTAAGTGCTGTCGGCACGGCCTGGCTGCGTCTTCCCAGTGGCCAGCAGAGGGAGCTGGGCGCCCATACGTGGGGTGGTTGGCTGGACATCCTCGCGCCCTGGGCTCTGCTTGTGGTTTGCCTCCACTGCCTGCTCTTAGCCGGGAGTTCGGCTGTGATCTGAAGGAGCAGACCCGACTTGGGTATTCCAGAGGCAGATCTTATACGGCCATGGCAAATGCTGTGCTTTTGGAAGATGAACTATGCAGATCTATTTTTTAATGCCCAATCTGTCCCCAACACAGAGGGTCAGACTCATCCTCAATAAACCCTTCCCCGTGCAGCTACCTTGGAAGGTTTTCTGCTCCTCTGCCAAAGCCTCTCTTTCCAGAGAGGTGTGCCTCTGCCAGTTCTTTGTAGTCTTGAGTGTGGCTGCACTAACTTAGAGCCGATTGGGGTCAGAGGGGCATGGTTGTAGAAGCAGAGTCTTCTTGATTACTTTTTAGGATGCTCAAGTATTCCGTTTTCCCTCAGTGGTGGGACTGGATTGTTCATTCTGGGTATCTGTGGAAGGCCCTGATGATCAGCAAGAGGCTGCCTTGGGGTCATTCCCCCTCCTGGGCAGCAGTTTCTACAATTCATCCACACCAATTGGTTATCTTTAGCCCACTTCTTGCTGTCTGCACTTTTCCTTTGTTTCTTTCCAGTCGTTCCTCAACTCATTAAGACGAGAAAGTGTATACATTTATTCCTGGCAGACATGCACATTGGAGGGAAAACATAGGCCTTTTTAGACCTTTCTGATTTTTGTGTTTTGAGGTCTGCCGTCATTTCTTTAAGAGCTCTGGGAACTAGAGTTTTTGTTTTTTACCTTGGGATAGACTCTTAGTTTACCCAAACCTAATAGGAAATAAACACAGAGCAGCCTCACACTTAGAGGAACACTCCATCTGCATCAGCGTTTCTCACCTTCAACAAGACTGACATTTGGGGTGGGATAATTCATTTGGCGGGGCGGGGGAGAGGGGAGCTGTGCATCATAGGGTATTTAGTTACATCCCTGGCTTCCCCCCACTAGATTCCAGCAGTGCACCCTCTCAGTCATGACAGTTGGAAATGTCCCCGGATATTGCCCAAGGTCCATGGTGGGGGTGCAAATTCGCCCCTAGTTGAAAACTACTGCTTAGCTGTACTCCTCATTCACCAGTTGGCATCTTTGTCTTGGGAAGAACAGCCACCACCACCAAAGAATTGTGCTCCCTTGGGGTCCGGACCCATTTCTTGTCATTAGAAATGCCAGGCATAGTCAGAGATGTCCTCTCGGGAAGGCCACTGATCCGTTTTGTGTCTAGTAATGAAATGTATTGATCGGGGAAGGCCAATGGTCGTTTATAAAGAGCTGTCACCAGAGTGCATTGGCAGGTGGAGGGAAGGTTGGGAGTGGAGCGGGGGGCAGTGCCACCTCCCAAGAGCAGAAAGGCACGCTGGAGCATGGGCTGTACCTGGAGCCTGCAGTGTGAGCCATAGGAAGACCCCCAGGGGCCCTTGAGCGTGGACATCAGGGGGGATCAAGGGCAGACATGCCAACTGGCATGGGCATAAAGCAGGAACGGGAGGCCCTCCTGGCTCCTTTTGGGAATCGTGTTTTCCCGACCTTCTTTCCCTCCAACTCTTAGGAGCAGAGCCGACCTCAGATAGCCCAGGAGTAGCATGTCCTAGGCTTTCCCCTGGGGACCCTGGAGGCTCTTCTGAGCCACCAGGATTAGAAGGGAACTGTCACTTCATTTTTCTCTCTGTCCTGAGAAACCGGCAACTTGGGACCAGTGACATTAAAAACTCGCCTGAGCAGGAGTTTGAGGGCTGTCTGCAGCCATTACCCCTGTGCCGTGGGCCCCGGATGTTTCCTTCAGAGCATTTGCAGTTGATCTTTGTTGCTGGAATTATAAATGGAAGACAGCACGGGTGGAATTCTCCCCACGCAGGATAAGAGATATTCAAGACTTGCCTAGAGTCACAGGGCAAGTCTCTGAGGCAGTTAGGGCTAAAGCCTTGTGTCCCCAACCCCTAGCTCAGGCTCCTGGAGGGAAAGGAGAGAGAGGTTTGCCTCTGCAGAGGGAGCGCCAACCTCGGGCACCTCCCAAGGTCAGCATGATGCTTTGCGACCTTTCCTTGTGAGGAGGGCCACAAGCCCTCAGCACACACTCCTGTGGCTCTCCCCTGACACCTGCCCCCCTCTCCCATCAGGTGCTTGGTGACAGATTGACAGTGAGCCACTTGGTCCTTGGAAATCAAGGTCTTTTCACGCTGTTGATTTCAACTTCAGGGAGCTGGACCATTCCCGGTAGCATCTCTGCATTTCAGTTCCTCAGTCCTGTCCCCGGCCCCACGTGCTGGGGGCCCAGGCTCCTGAGTGGAGCAGCTCTCCTCCCCATTCGAGCCCACTCTTCACACCTCCCCAGCTCCCCACGTCTGCTGGGTTTGGAACTGCTCTGATTTTCCAACCAAGGCTCACTTAGCCCCCCTTTCAGGTGAGCGTCGCCAGTGTCGTAATGTAGTCAGCTAGAACAAGAAACCAGACTTTGGGGTCGTTTTCCCAATATCTTATAGAAAGTAAACAGCTTTAAGAACTGTCAGCTATCAACAATGTAGAGATTTAGTTGTACCAAAAGAGCAACATCATCTCCCTCCGCCTCGCTCACCGACTGCCTTTGCTCCTTGCAGTGGGGGTCAACCTGTTTTATTGCTGCATCATCATTTACCTGTATGGGGATCTGGCCATCTATGCTGCAGCTGTGCCCTTCTCCCTCATGCAGGTGACCTGGTGAGTCCCCCGCTCCCTCCGCCAGCCAGTGCCGCTCTCAGGGTAGAAACACTGTGCCAAACACACCCTCCAGTGCGTCAGAAGCATCGATGCCCACGCCCTTTTACACCCATACTGCAGCCGGCTGGGCACTGTCCTGGCTCAGAGCTCAGGGAGAAGAGAGTAAGGAAGCAGGCCACACCACTGTCCCCTTCCAAGGAGACTTGGATTCTCCCGGGTTGTCAGGAAGCAGCGCTACAGGAACAGGCAGCACATGTCCTAAAAGATAGAAAAGCAGAGTTTGCAGAAAGTCAAGTTACGGGAGCTGAAGAGGGGTGGAGAGTTCACTGATTGCTAATACCTAACGCCATGCTCTGTCTCCTCGTACCAAGTGGGGAGGGCTGCGCTGAGTCCAGGGATCTGCCCTTGTTATCTTTTCAGCAGTGCTGCCAGCAATGACTCCTGCCTCGTGGAGGCCGACAGCAAATACAACGACACTGACGTGTGCTGGGGTCCCGTGCGCCGCGTCGACGCCTACCGCCTCTACCTGGTGAGTGTCCTCCCTGCGCCTCGGTCCTTCAGCCAGGGCTGGGCCAACCTGACCATCCGGGCTAGCCAGGGGTGTTTGAACTTCCTTGGCTTTCTGGTGAAACCCTTTCCCCAGAGAGGAAACTCACCCCACTTCACATCGCCACACTGGTTAATTACTGCATCAGTCGGTTTAGTTACTGAGGCTTTGGCCCTGGGCATAATGTGGATTTTGTCACTAAGACTCTCCCTCTGGAGCATCCCAGTGACCAGGGCTCAAGGTCACACGTGGTTTAGCATTGACATCAGGGTCCTTGTCGACTCCGGGGCCATGAACTCCTGTAAACTTAGCTCAGAGTTTCAGGGGCACTCTTAGCCAGGCTCTTGAAGAGTGCCAGAGCTCATTTCTGAGAGATTTTCCTGTTTTGACCTCCTCCCTGGCCAGCCCAAGAGCATATGGGGAGATGATGGGTTTTCTGACTGGGCAGATAGGACAGTCCGTCTTAGAGTTGACCCTGACAGTAAACAGGCCTCAGCTAGGGAAGGATCTGCCGAGCTCTCTCCCTGTCTTCCCTCCTCCCAGCAGACAAAGGAAGAAGGTGAATCTCCAGGCTCCTTCTTGATTGTTTTGTGCCACGGGTGAGGGGTGACGGAGCTGTGTAATATGCCAGCCTGGCCTGGGGTAATAAGACATGAAACCAGAGGCAGTTATTTATCTCTGCCTGCTTTGTGGGCAGGAGGCAGAAATATTTCCCTTTAACTTTTGCAGTGTCTATTAATATTCTCTGCTTCCTCTTGGTCCTCTTCAGCCCTGACACAGATTTAGGTGTGCTAGGTGACACCCAGTTTGACACGTGGCCACTTAGCTGAATTAGGTGGGGGAGGCAGGGGCTGGGAGAGGGCCCAGCCTTTC
>PVIY010037516.1:0-24601 GCA_004026745.1 Myrmecophaga tridactyla
TTGTTAAGTTTTTTAATTAATAAAAAAGTTTAAAAAAAAGAGTATGGTATGTATGAGTTTTCCTTTTTTCTTTTTTTCTTTCTTTTTCTGGAGTGATGCAAATGTTCTAAAAATGATCATGTTGATAAGTACACAACTATGTGATGATATTGTGAGCCACTGATTGCACACCATGTATGGAATGTTTGTATATTGTTTTATCAATAAAAATACTTTAAAAAAAGATAACCATAGAATTATATATATATATATATATATATGGATTTATATGTATGTGTATATAAATATTCCAAAAGTCAGGAAACAGAATAATCTTGTTTTCAAATAGTATGTCCGTCATTTTTTCAAATAAAATGCTCGGTATTTTTTTACTTTAACCTCTCACCACCTTTTCAGGTAAAGAACCTGTAAATTTAAAAGTAATCTCTCTGATTGTTCAAGAGTATAATAAATACACAACAGCATGTGAGAAATACAGAAACATAGGATATATTATATATATCATATATATATATATCATATACTACATCTATAGATTACCACATATATAACATATTATATTATCAACTATTATATATATACACACACAAACACACACACACATATATATATATAAACTCCTAGTGCACTCCAGCATTCTGGTTCTAATAAAGGAAGACAAGTCAAAGCAATTAGATAGGCATCTTCTTTTAGTCCTGCCAGTGTTTCTCTGGCTCCCACGTGCCCTTGTATGGAGAAGTGGCTCTTGGTGAATATGCAGCCAGATCCCCGCCTACGGCAGGCCCTGCTGGAAGGCAACCAAAGCCATAGGGAGCAGACAGAGCTGGTGGCACAGAATTGACGACTCAGGTTGGAATTGCAGTTCTGACATTTCTCAGCGTAGTGTCTGAGCCTACAACTTCCACTGCAAAATGAGTATAGTAATAAAACCTTCTTCCCAGGGTCGTGGGAAGATTCAGCAATAGTGCATGCAAAAGGTTTTAGCATGCGGTGTGTGCTCAGATGTCTGCTTCCTTGGATTGTCTCTCCCTAGCTGGATGTGAGGATTAAATTGGATGATATATGTGAAAACAAATGTGAGCTATAATTAGAAATGGGTATCTTAGTCAAGACACCATGTGTGGTGGTGGGTATGTAGGGGGAGGAGGTGTCTGAGCTTGCGCTGCCTCCCAACTTCCAGGAGAGGAATTTTAGTCTGCAAGTACTAGACGCTCCTTTTGAGCCCCTCCCCTTTTGGCAGTCCCCAAATATCACCAGCTTCCTAGAATGGTTCTAGAAATTCAGAGGAAGGCAGTAGGAGGCAAGCTTTTTGATAAGTAATGATGGTTCCTGGCACTCAATGAACAAAAGCTGTTGTTTTTTATGATGACTAATAATTCAAGAAAAGATTTAAACAATTAAAAAGAGAAAAAGTACTTCAAGGCTGTGTTCCAAGGTACATCGAGGCCCCTGCCAAGCCTTCTGATCTGATCTCCTTCTCTCTTTCCTCTTTTGTCACACTTCAGCCACGCTGGCCACTTTTCTGTTCCAAAACATGTCAAGCCAAGACTTAAAGTGTGTTCAGATTTCTGACCTGTGGTGGTTTGAAGCTGTATATCCCTCAGAAAAACATGACCTTAAACTTAATCCATTCCCATGGGTGTGGACCCATTGTAAGTAGGACCTTTTGATGAGCCTACATCAGTCAAGGAATGACTCACCTCATTCAGGATGGCTCTTAATCCTATTACCAGCGTCCTTTACAAAAGAAATGAATACATAGAGATAAAAGGGAGAAAGCCATGTAAGCAAGGAGCTGGAAGCAACATAACCTGGAAAAGATGGGAGAGACCAGGAGATACCACTATGGGTCTTGCCATGCGGCAGAGGAGTCAAAGTAAGCTAGTAGGTGGTCTTAAAGAAGCAAGCACTGCTTTGAGGATGCCTTGATTTGGATGTTTTCTTGGCCTCAAAACTGTAAACTAATAAATTCTCATTGTTCAAGAGGAACCATTTCATGGTATTTGCTTTAAGCAGCCTAGGAAACTAAAACATAACCTTTGTCCTCATTCCACCTTCCGGGAATCCTCTGCCCCAGATCTCTACATGGCCATCTCCCTCTTTCACCTGGGTCTCAGCTAAGCTCCCCTCTTCCCCAGAAGGCCCCTCCCCACCATCTTCGCTAAGCAGCCAACCCACAATGCCTAGTCACTTCCTTTCCCATTGTGTTATTTTTGCTTGCTTTATACAACTTATTATCTGAAATTCTTATTAATTGAGTGTGTGCTTATTATTTGACACCTCATGAGAAAAGGAGCCCATCTGCCTTGTCCAATACTGAGTCCCCAGCATGTACATATTCAATGAATTCTTCTTAAATGAATGAATAGGTGAAAGACTTTATGATATCTTTACAGCTGAATGAATTGCTTCCTCTTGGGTAAGCTTATGACAGCTTGTTTATTTTGGTGTGCAGCACTCATCCCAGATGTGACAGAGAGTGTATTTTCATGCGTGGTCTCCAATTAAAACCATCATCTAGTATTCAAGCTCTTGTGTGGCACCTCCCACAATCACTCTGGACTTGGCCGTGTGTCTTCTTCCTTCAGCCAAAGGGACATTACCAAGCATGATGCAAGCAGGGGCATGATAAATTCTTGAACACTGGGGCCTGCCCTCTTGGAGGACCATCTCTTGGAGCTCGGAATCATTTTGTAGAGGTCCAGCTATCTATCCTGATGAAGAGAACACATGGAGAACCAGGTGAGCTCATCCAGTCCCTGCTGCTCCAGTCATTCCAGCTGAGGTGCCAGAAACATGTATGAAGAAGACATGATGGATTTCAGCTTGCCCAGAGACCAGACAGAGCAGAAAAACCATCTTGTAAGCCCAGCCCGGATTGCAGAATCATGAGAAATAATAAATCGTTATTTTTTTGAGACACAAGTGTGGCATGATTTATTACACAGCAATAGCTAGCTGAATCACCAATTTATCTCATATTATAAAAATATTTATGTATTTGTCTCATGTACCTCCACTGGACTGTGAGCTCAAGGCAGAGGTGCCACATAATTATATTTGAATTCTCCACTAGGCCTGGCATCCTGCACAAATCGAAGTCAATCCAAGAATCTATATAAGACATTAATTCATTTAAAGGATTATTGAGCTCTTCTATGTGCTAGTCTCAACACTAGTTTGTGTGTGGCTAGTTGTATGTGGCTGACGGGGATGCAGAAGGTGTAAAGAGAGATGAATTATGTATCCCAATTTAGACATGTTTGTAACTTAATCCATGTCCCTGTGGGCGTGAACCCGTTGCAAATAGAACCTTTTGAAGATATTATTTTTAGTTAAATTGTGGCCAACTGAAGCAGGGTGGGCTTTAATCAGGATTACTTGAAGGCCTTCTAAAGAGAAAGCAACAGGAAGGAGCCGGAAGCAGAAATGCAGCAGGAACCCAGAAGAAAAAGAGAGGACGTGGCGGCACGTGACCGGAAAGCCAAGGAACTTCAAGGATTGCCTGCAGGCAGCCCCCAGATGCCACAGTCTTCAGGGAAAAAGCCAGCCTTGCTGATGTTTAGGTTTGGCCCTGCTCCTAGCCTCAAAACTAGGAACCAATAAATTCCCATTGTGTAAGCCAACCCATTGCATGGTATTTGTCACAGCAGCCTGGAGACTGAGACAGAGATAGTGAAAGATCACTCCCCCAACACCTTGCAGGGCTGCTGCAGAGGGCAGAGACCATGTCCCAGGCCCTTTTACTCTCGCTGTGGTCCAGGGGAAGGGGGTAACTACCCACGTCCAGAGAGGCCAGAAGGAAAGCCCAGGAAAGACATGATTAGAACCACAGGAGAAATGGGCGAAGGAAATGGCTTTTAAGCCAAGCGTCATCCACACTACAGCCACCATTTTGAAGCAAAGGGCAGCAGGCAAAGTGACTCCACACTCACTGTCCCACTTCAGCTTTACAGCCCTCTTGTAAAGGTATTAGGAGGGCAGTTTTCTAGCTCTTCCTGGGCATACAGTTTGTGAAGGAACATGACAGCCAGGCTAAACAATAAAAGTGAGCTTCCTGCAGCTCTTCAAAGAATGAGACAGCTCTGTCTAAATCTGAAGTTCATTCATGTCTTAAAAACAAAAGAAACAAGCAAAAAGCCTATGTTATACAATCCCCAAACCTTAATCTGAGTAGAAAGCCTTATTTTCTTGCCCTCACCCTTTTTTTTTTCCCTCTTGAATAGAATTATGTAAACTCAGAGTGATGACCCAGTTTATCTTAAGTAGAAGCTATGATTCCGGGCCACGGTGGCTCAGCAGGCAGAGTTCTCGCCAGCCATGCTGGAGACCTGGGTTCGTTTCCCGGTGCCTGTCTATGCAAAAAGAAAAGAAAAAAATAATTTAAAATTAAAAATAAATATATAAAGACATATATTATAAAATAAATTAATTTTAAAAGAGGGAAACGGAAGATTCTTTTAGCCCCAATTTTTTATTCTGGAAAAAAAAGTCAAGTGCACAGAAATTCAATTCTCCTATATAACCATCTTATCATTGTCACACTTAGGAAAATCAACTATAATTAGAATCTTTGAACACAGGACATGGGGGGAAGTAGCCAATGCCTTTATCCTGTCGGAATCATTTCTCATCTGTGAAGGTCTTCCCAGGTGTTAGGCCAAACAACTGGGGTGGGAGTGTAAGAGCTTTGTAATTGGCAAAGGCGGGACAATGCTGAAGTCGGCATTGTTCAAAGGTGTTGTGGTAGTTAGATTCAGTTGTCAACTTGGCCAGGTGAAGGCACCTAGTTCTGTTGCTGTGGACATGAGCCAATGGTATGTGAACCTCACCTGTTGCTCATTTACATCTGCAGTGGGCTAAGAGGCATGCCTGCTGCAATGAATGACGTTTCACTTAATTGGCTGGTGCTTAAATGAGAGAGCTCAATCTTGCTCTGCCCAAGCAGCTCGGTATTCCTCATCTCAGCACTTGCAGCTCAGCCCAGGCCTTTGGAGATGCAGAAAGAAGTTACCCCGGGGAAAGTTGTTGGAACCCAGGGGCCTGGAGAGAAGGCCAGCAGAGACCATCCTGTGCCTTCCCACGTAAGGAAGAACCTCAGTGGAAAGTTAGCTGCTTTTCCTCTGAAGAACTAACAAAATAAATCCCCTTTTATTAAAAGCCAATCTGCTTCTGGTGTGTTGCATTCCGGCAGCTAGCAAACTAGAACAGGTGTGTTTACCACACTCATGGGCAGGACATACGACTAGTGCCTGGACTCAGAGCATGTATACTTATTGGCCTGTGGGTCAGCAGGTCCCTCGCTGAGCAGCAGAGTGAAAATGACATGGAAAATAGAAAGTGTTTGAAAGATAAAACAAATTGTAGGCATAAGTCATCCTAGCAAGAAGGAGAGGGAGAGAAAAGAAAGAAAAAAGGGGAGGGGAGAGGAGGGAAGGGGTAAGGAAGATGGGAGGAGAGAGGAGGGATGGGGAAAGAGGGAGGAAGGAAGGTCAGAAAAAAAGGGAGAAAAGAGAAAAAACAATCGGTGAAAGACAAAAGAAAAAAAAAGAAGGCGAAGGAAAAGGAAGGAAAGATGGGAGAGGGAGGAGGGGGGAAGAAAAGGGGAAAAAGGAAGAGAAAGAAAGGAAGAGGGAGAGGAAGGAAGGTAGGAAGTGAGGGAGGGAGGGAAGGAAAGTGGGGGAAGAGAGAGAGAGAGAGATTGAGGATTCAGTGTAAACATTTCCTACTATGAGCGAACCTTGACTGGGGAAGAAAATGAGGCTCAGAGCAAAAGGAAATTCCTTACTGCGTTAAATTAATAAACAATGTGCTTTGCTAATACACAAAACTTCCTCCGTTCAGGGGATACTTCCCGTCCTATGAGGTTTTCAGAGAAACTTTCTGTGCATTCTATGTCAGTTCCCTCTTTTCCCTCACTCCCTCTGGGCCTCCCACAGATGGCTTTTCTTTATTTGCATTCCTAAATCTCCTCATCTGTAAAATGGAGATGGGACCATCTGCTCACAAGGCAGTCCTTGGGCAAGGCTACGTGGGACGCTATGGGGCAGTCTGTCTGGCACAGTGTTGGGCACGCTGGAACAGTTTCTAAATACAGGGGTCTGAGTCATTTCCTGGCAGCCAGCATCTGCCTGTTGTTCTGTGATCCTTTCCCCACCCTTGTGGAAACTACATTTCCCAGTCTCCTTTGCCAGTTCACATACAGCAGGTGGGAGATTGATGGGTGGGAGGAAGAGAAAAGCCAGAGTATTTCTCCCTATCTCCCTCTGCTCCAGATGGGATGGCAGCTGGATGTTCCTTGTGGTTCAGGCTCCCCACAGGACAGCCTGTCTGTCTGCAGCTCCAATGACTGCCAGGAAGCCTCCATCATGGTTTTAGCTCCCACAAATGGCCCCAGTCCTGGGGCTCTGGCAAGACCACCTCCTCCCATTGTCCCTAGAGCCCTGGAGGCAGTAGAGGCTTCCAGTTGGTTCTGTTCATCTTGGAGTTGCCTCCCTAACTCCTGCTTGGCTTCCCAGCTCTTCCATCACCTGGGGAGCCAACTCCCAACTGGACGCTGGCAGATATAGATGGCAATTCTTAAGACCAAAAAAAAAAAAAACCCACAAATGTCTGGGGTCCATAGACCATTAGTAACTTCCCCAAACTGAGTGCAGATTCCATTTGGAATTACAAGGCTTATACAATCACAGGGGCAGAAGATACGGACTATCAAGGCAGCTAGATCACAATTTTAGAAACTTCAGAATTTTCCTCTGTCTACTCCAGTCTAACAAAGCAAAAAGGAGTATCTATATAATGATTCAGTAATCAAAGTTATCCCTTAAATCCTGCTTTCTTAGTTGCACCATCAACTGAGCTTTTAGTGAGTTGTAATCTTTTTGCTGGTGTAGGGTCTTGCCTTGAAATCTATTTTTTTCAGGTAAAACTATTTCTTTTTTTAATGGAAAACACATCTACAAACTAATACATCTCAGTCCACATTGGATGCATATACATGAAGAGCCTGTGATGGGCTGGTGAGTGATGCATTCCTAGAGGACCCGGCTTCTTCTTTTTTTTTTTTGTTTTTTTTTTACATGGGCAGGCATCGGGAATCGAACCCGGATCCTCTGGCATGGCAGGCAAGCACTCTGCCTGCTGAGCCACCGTGGCCTGCCCGGACCTGGCTTCTATAAGAAATTGTTAATATAAAAAAAAATCACACAGTAACAATTGATTTGACCTGATTAATTTTGTTCGATTGGCATCATAAAATAGCAGCCATGTACATTAACTTTTGTAATGCATTTCCCAAATAGAGCCTTGACATTAAATGTTTACTCCACCCTAGCCTAATGTTAAATTTATTTATAGATACACAGTGCTTGTGATCACTATAAAAATATCTCTGTGTATCAGAAGATGTGTGTCTAGATTTTCAGTTCCTTCGCATCATTAAGTCCATTCTTCCCCATTTTCAGTCAGGAAGTCCAACACAGCTGGTATATTCAGACAGTTCACATTTTACTAGATATTCCTTAGGAGGTAAAAATTAATATCTTCTAAACCTGGGAGCTGCCTCACCTGCTGTTCTTCTTGCAACCTCATGGGCAATACTTTCATACCAACTCATCGTCTACCATTTCTCTCAGGGACACAAACAAAACAAAATGAAAGAAAACAAACCTAATCCAGCTACAGGCTTTGAATGATTTAGTAAGTGGGATTCTAACACAAAGAAATATCTTATTTCTCTGATTCTAAGAACTCTTGATTAAAGTAATCCAGCTCATGGATTTCTATTAGAGCTCATTCATTTCACTCCTGTAAAATATATAAGAAGTGAACTTATGGTTTGATATGCTTTGCAGACTTCCTTTCCTTGGGGAATGATTTTGAACCAAAGAGAAAAAGCGTTTCGGGTATTTTTTTAAAAATAACAAAATTCCCTTTTTATTCTTCCTTAATGAAGTCATAGAACATTGGCACTTTAAAATTCTCTCTTTATATTGGCGAACACACTCCATTCTTTCCTCGTGACCCTTACAGTGTTCGAGTAAGTCCATGAGCATCTCTGCTAGTCTTATCTTTTCTAAAAATCGACTATCAGTTGAGGAGACCTCCTTCCCAGAGCAGTCCCTTCAGTTTGGGAAGAGTAGAAAGAAGTGGATATTTCAAAGACTTTTAAGAATCATTCCACTCCTGCAAAGACCTTTCTCCTGGTGACTTGTGACACTGTCATTTTGGAAAGGACCCAGAAGAACAACCCAACTATGCCTCCCATTGCTTAGAAACATTCACTCCCAACAAAATGTTGTTCCTGAAAGCCCCAAGTTCCAAGGAATGATACCTGCTACAGTATGTTCTGAGGGGAAATACAGGACAAAAGTTTAAAACATCACAGGTGTTCAAACTAGAAGAGACCATAAAATCATCTAGGAACTCACCCATTTTAAAGATTATGGCATTGAAGGCTAAAGATGAGAAGTGACCAGCTCAAGGCCATATGGAAATTTTACTTTATGCCCCTCGTCACCACTGTGCTAGGTGTGCATGTATATTATCACACTACTAATAAAATAAGGACACAAGTCAGAAGAGAAAGGAAGAAACCCTTCTACTGTTCAACTAACAGTCGCTTGTGGTTTCTCAAGTTGTTATGTATTGACACTAAAACGGAACTGTGTTCTGAATGATTTTTTAACTTCAAAGCCTGCTTTAAACACGTTTTCGCCTACTATTTGATTCTTTTATTCATATTAAAAAATCACATTTACAGAATTGTGTGCCATACAAACTCATAAAGAATATTTTTCACCACAGTACCTTATTATGCAAGACTGACATGACATTGTTTGAACTTTTGAACGAAAACTGTATATTTCGCCACCAAAAAGCTCTCCCTTGCTTTTGGAAGTGTATGTACAATACTATCCGAGTAGGGAGGAAAACAAAACAAGGGACTTATTGTTGAAAACTGAGTTGTAATGGGATGGAAATATTACAATGGTTTTCAAACACCTGGAATTCGAGAAAGCATTTCTTCCTGTTTGCAAGGACAGGACTGAGAGCAACCAATCAAAGCCCAGAGTATAGAAATGGCCAACTATCACCTGAAACAATCCATGGACTATTTCAGATACTAAAATTCTGACAGCTTGCTCTTGTGACAAAGATGTTAACAAGGAAAGAAAATGGCACCAATTTAATTTGTTCTTATAGTTCATTCTAAAATGAGACTAGCATGACACCAAGTTCTAATAATAAATACTATAGTAATTTCACAATTCTTCCTACACACTATTCACAGCCCTTTCACATGCAAATTTGCCATCCACTGCTTCATGATAGTGATTTTAAGTGCATTTAAGAGTTCTGAATTTCCTTATAGTTGATCTCCTAATTACATTGCAGGAACATACACAGGCTAGTACCTTATGCTGGCATTTGTCTAGTCTGCAGCATGTCTTTATACAGTGGATTTCCATTCTTCTCTGGACATAGCATCTAGTTCTGGAACATCAGTTTTACCAGGAAGATTCAATCATTTTAACCTTATGATGGAAGTTGTTTAAAGTGAGAAGTAAAATTTGCCAAAACTTAATGCTCTTCATGACTTAGAACAAATGTACATCACTATTATAAGGTGTTGATAATAGGGTGAGATATGGGGGAAAAATGAATGCAAACTATGGACTAAAGTTAAAAGTAATATTGTAATATTTTTTGATGATTTGTAACAAAGGCACCACACCAATGCTAAGTGTCAATAATAAGGGCATATAAGGGGGCATAGGGTTTTTCTTTTTGGAGTAATGAAAATATTCTAAAATTGATTGGGGTGATGAATGCATAACTCTGCAACCACACTGAAAGCCACTGATTATACACTTTGGATGGACTGTATGGTGTGTGAATATATCTCAATAAAACTGCTTTAAAAATTGAAAAAATAAAGAAAGAAAACGTTTCTTTACATTAGCTTCTATCTTGGTTTCACTGTTGGTGGGTTTCTCTGTTTTGTTTTCATGGGCAATCAGTTTATATGGTTTCTTCATTTCATTCGCATTCACATCATCACAATGGCCATGGTGACCAGACCTGCCTGAGGAATCCAAGCAGCCCCAATACTGGCAGCCTTGGCTGCGATGCTGATGGTAATAGCATCTGTCCAAAGTTGCTAACTTGGGCAATGAAAATGGCAGCCAACGCTTCAGAGAGGGCAGTCCCATCTATGTTCCCGGCAGCCCCGCACTGGGAGCATGAATCTGGTGACCCATTAGTCCATACCATCGTTCTCTTCCAAACAGTTGAAGGTGACAGGTACGATGGCGGAATTTGAGGAGGTTCCTGGAGCTGTGATGAGTGCTTGCAGCAACCCTCCAATAAAACCCAAGGGTTTTTACAGGTAACCAAGAAGTAGCGAGGGGGCAGGAAAATGACTGCATGGATGAGTAGGCTCATGATGATGGTCATTGTGTATGTGGCAAGTTACCCCCCCCCATTACTCCCATGTCTTCCATCTCAACAACTTTTCCTGCAATTAGAAAGAGGATTCCACATTATCACTGCTACCAATCTCATGATGTCTTCATTAAGATAATCGAATAAATCTCTCAGGGTTTGCCCCTGCTCCTTCATGTTTCCAATCACAAAACCAAAGCACATGGAGATGACAACTAGTCCCGTGGCACTGATCCCATTCACAGATCCCTGAACTGGGACCAGCTCCTCTGTGATTCACGTAAGGATCTCCATGTCTTCTGACACATTGTTTACCACATCACCCACGAGTGTTTCATTGGACTGGATGGGCACTTTAAAGCTTCTCTTCTCATAGTTGGTTTTAAACACTCAACCCTTTGTAGCTGCAGTCTCTAGAGAGCTGT
The DNA here is from genome assembly GCA_004026745.1 of Myrmecophaga tridactyla. Taxonomy (NCBI): domain Eukaryota; kingdom Metazoa; phylum Chordata; class Mammalia; order Pilosa; family Myrmecophagidae; genus Myrmecophaga; species Myrmecophaga tridactyla. The sequence goes on from PVIY010037516.1 coordinate 10,872, forward strand.
TTAAACTTGCATTTCTGCTCCGCCAAATCCAGTGGGAATCAGAGCTGTTGTCTCCATAATGTTGGCTGCTAACTGATCAGGCTAGTGGTGGCTGAAGGTTTCTTAAAATAAGACAACAATGAAGTTTTCCACATCAATGCACTCTTCCTTTCACCAAAGATTTCTCTGTAGCATATACTGCTGTTTGATAGCATTTTACCTACAATAAAACCTCTTTCAGAATTGGAGTCAATCCTCTGAAACCCTTCTACTGCCTTATAAACTAAGTTAATGTAATATTCTAAAACATTAGTTGTCATTTCAACAGGGTTTGCAGCATCTCCATTAGGAGAAGATTCCATCTCAAGAAACCACTTTCTTTGCTCATTCTAAGAAGCAACTCCTTATCCATTCAAGTTTTATCATGATATTGGAGCAATTCAATCACTTCTTCAGGTTCCACTTCTAATTCTAGCTTCCTTGCTATTTCTACCACATCCACAGTTACTTCCTCCACTGAAGTCTTGAACTTCTCAAAGTCATCCATGAGAGCTGGAATCAACTTCTTTCAAATTCCTGTAAATGTTGATATTTTTACCTCCTCCCATGAATCATGAATGGCATCTACAATGGTGATTCCAACTGACTTTGCCCAGTTCCATCAGAGGAGTCATTATTTATGGCAGCTAAAGCCTTACAAAATGTATTTCTTCAATAATAAGACTTCAAAGTCAAAATGACTGCTTGATCCATGGGCTGCAGGATGGCTGTTGTCTTAGATGAGAACAACATTCATCTCATTGTACATTTCCATTAGGGCTCTTGGATGACCAGGTGATATTGTCGATGAGCAGACATATTTTGAAATAAATATTTTTTCCTGAGCAGTGGATCTCAACAGTGGGCTTAAAATATTCAGTAAACCACAATGTAAACTGATGTGCAGTTATTCAGGCTTTGTTGTTCCACTTAGAGAGCATAGGCAGAGTCAATTTAGCATAATTCTTAAGGACCCTAGGATTTTTTAAATATAAATGAGCTTTGGCTTCAACTTAACATTACCAATCAGCTGCATTAGCCCCAATCAAGAAAGTCTGTCTTTTGAAGCTTTGAAGCCAGGCATTGATTTCTCCTCTCTAGCTATGAGAGTCCTAGGTGGCATCATCTTCCAATAGAAGGCTATTTCATCTAAACTCAAAATCTATCATTTAGCAAGCCACCTTCATCAATCACCTGAACTAGATCTTCTGGATAATTGCTTGTAGCTTCTATATCAGCACTTGCTATTTCACCCTGCACTTTTATGGTATGTGGATACTTTCTTTCCTAAACCTCATGAATCGACCTCTGCTAGCTTCATACTTTTCTTCCTCACCTCTCTCAGCCTTCACAGAATTGAAAAGAGCTAGGACCTTGTTCTGGATTAGGCTTTGTTAAGGGAGTGCTGTGGCTGGCTTCTATGCAGACCACTCAAACTTTCTCCATATCAGCAATAAGGCTATTTTGCTTTCTTATCATTCATGTGTTACTGGAGAGGCATTTTTAATTGCCTTCGAGAACTTTTCCTTTTCGTTCACAGGTTGGCTAACTGCTTGGGGCAAAAGGCCTAGATTTTGGCCTAGCTCAGCTTTCAACATGCCTTCCTCACTAAGCTTAATCATTTCTAGTTTTTTATTTTAAGTGAGAGATGTGGGACGCTTCCTTTCACTTGAACCCTTGGAGGCCACTGTCAGGTTATTAATTGGCCTAATTTCAATATTGTTGTGTCTCTAGGAATAGGGAGGCCCAAGGAGAGGGAGAGAGTCAGGGAATGGCCAGTGGGTGGAGCAGTCAGAACACACATTTATCGATTAAGTTCGCCATCTTAAGTGGGCATGATTCGTGGTGCCCCCAAACAATTACAACAGTAACATCAAAGAGCACTGAGCGCAGGTCACCATCACAGAAATGTAACAGTGGAAAAGTTTGAAAGGTTGTGAGAATTATCAAAATGTGACAAAGGGATGTGAAGGGAGCACATGCTATTGGAAAAATGACTCCGATAGACTTGCCTGATGCAGGTGTACCAGAAGCCTTGAACATGTGGAAAAAATGAAACATTACAAAGCATAATAAGATGAAGCACAATAAAGCAAGGTATGCCTGTACATGTATTAACTCATTTAGTCTCCATGTCAACTCTGCTGGGTAAGTCTGGTTTTCAGTTTTACAGATAAGGAAACAGATTTAAAACTATTACTGCGTCTTGCTGGCAGCGTGGGATCCCTGGCACTGTGGGATCAACAATTCCATCCTGACCAAAAGGAGGAAAAGAAGAGTAACTAATAAAGTATCAGTGGCAGAGAGAGTTCAAATAGAGTCGAGAGGCTACTCTGGAGGTTGGTCTTACACAAGCTTCAGGTAGACCTTGCTACCTATCAAAACCTGCCAACCCCCAACCAGGACCATTCCAGCCAATCCTAAAGAACACCTAGGGCAATACTGAAGATTCTACAAAGGGTCCATGTACTATGGTAACTTTCCAGAAACCTACACCCTCCAGATGGCTCCCTGGACCAGGTAAGTCCTGAAACCTAGAGAGGACAGCCTTTCCAGAACATCAGCTAGTTCCATCTCCTGACCCCTTATTATTTTTTTTAATTTTTTTTTTGTGAAATATAACATATATACATAAAGCAATAAATTTCCAAGTACATTTTAACAAGTACTTATAGAACAGATTTTAAAGTTTGGTATGGGTTACAGTTCCATAATTTTTTTGTTTTTTCTTCTAGTGGCTCCAAGACACTGAAGACCAACAGAAACATCAATATAATCTTTCAGCAAGTCATACTCATTTGTTAAAGCCTATCTTCTTTGTTACACTCCTCCTTCTCTCTTTTTTCTCTTTTTTTTCTGAAAATAACATGTATACAAAAAAGCAATAAATTTCAAAGGACATCACAACAATTAGTTGTAGAACATATTTCAGTTTGGCATGAACTACAATTCCACAATTTTAGGTTTATACCCCTAGCTGCTCTAAGGTCCTGGAGACTAAAAGAAATATCAGTCTAGTGATAAGCACTTACACTCACTTGTTAAACTCGAACTTCTCTATATAACTCCACCATCAACTTTCATCTTTTCCCCACTCTTTTTTTTTTAACTTTTTTTTATTGTATAGTATAATATATATACAAGGCAAAGAAACAAAAAAGTAATAGTTTTCAAAGCACTCTTCAAAAAGTGGTTACAGGGCAGGCCACGGTGGTTCAGCAGGCAGAGTTCTCGCCTGCCATGCCAGAGACCCGGATTCGATTCCTGGTGCCTGCCCATGCAAAACTAACAAACAAAACAAAACAAAATGGTTACAGGATAGACCCCAGAGTTTATTATGGGCTACCATACAATCCTCTCGTATTTTTCCTTTCAGCTGCTCCAGAATATAGGAGGGCAGAAGGCTTAAATAGTCTTTTATCATTACAATCAACTTTTTTTCCTTCTTTTTTTTGGGAAAAATATCATATATACAAAACTATAAATTTCAAAGCACAGCACCACAGTTGGTTGTAGAACATATTTCAGACTTTGACATGGGTTACAATTCCACAATTTTAGGTTTTTACTTCTAGCTGCTCTAAAATACTGGAGACTAAAAGAGATATCAATTTAATGATTCAGCATTCATATTCATTTATTAAGTCCTATCTTCTATTTATAATTCCACCACCAGCTTTGATCTTTCCATACCTCTCACTGGGGTTGTTTGGGCTATGGCAATGCTAAATTTTTGATATTGGAAGGGTCTGTCACTAATATGAGGAAGGGAGATGGAACTATCTGATGTTCTGCCGACCCTTTATTATTGACAGCCCTTCCTATATGAAAAAGTTAGAATGGCCATAGCCCAAATACCCCTAAAGAGTGGAAGAAAGATCAAAGGTGATGGTGGAGTTATACAGGGAAGATAGGGTTTAACAAACAAATATGATTTCTGAATCATTATATTGATTTTTCTTTTAGTCTCCAGTGTCTTAGGGCAGCTAGAAGTAAAAACCCAAAATTGTGGAATTGTAACCCATAGCAATCTCTGAAATCTGTTCTACAACTAATTGTTGTGCTGTCTTTGAAATTCATTCTTTTTTTTTGCATTTATGTTATTTTTGTTATTTTTGTTATTTTTCACACCAAAATAATGATGATAAAAAGTACATATATTACTTCTAGCCTCCAATGTTCCGGAGCAGCTAGAAGGAAAATCTGAGGTGATGGTATAATGGCCCATGACAAACTCTGGGATCTGTCCTGTAACTACTTGTTGAAGAGTGCTTTGAAAACCATTGCTTTTTCCTTTCTTTGTGCTTTGTATATATGTTATATTATACAAAAAAAAAAAAACCAAAAAACCTACCACTGCAGCTAGACTGTGGGCCATATGCAGATGGTTCATCGCTGATCTGGCCTCAGTTCACTACTGATGCTCAGAGACCAGCACATAGTCTGTTCCATAGGAAGACCCCAATATGTATTTGCTGAAGAGATAAAGAATAATAGAGATCAAGTGTATGCAGAAAATGAGAGAAAAGAAGATTTCCAGCATGGCTCCATGTTTCTGGATTATGCAACTGGGTAGTGACACTGACAGGGTTAAGCAGCTCTGCAGAATGAACCAGTTTGGGTGGCCGGGGACAAAGTGAAGACTTGGGTTGGGAGATGTGAAGTTGAGAGTTAAGTGGTGATGTTGCTTTGAATCTGGAGCTCAGGAGTCAGGATTGGGTAATGGATCGTCAGCACATAGGTGGTAAACTGAGTCTGAGGGTAACTGAGATCACCCAGGGACATGTATTGAGTGAGACGAGAAGGACCAGGGCAATTTTAGTATCTCATGGATGAGCCACAAAAAGTCTGAGGAGCATCAGCCAGAAGAAGTAAGTGGGAAACCAACCATGGCAGCAGATCATCCCAGAAGACAAGGACAAAGAGAAAGGGGTACAGTTTGGTGCATAAAGGCATCATTATAACCAAGAACTCAGGATTTAAGAGATGATTTTGATGACTAAATTATTACATATCGATTCCTTTTTGCTTTCTGGTACGCTGGAGTAGAAGAGGGGAATTCCTGAAATCTCTTCCTTGTAATCCAGCTGCCATGATCTCTGATAATGATTGGATACCCCTTATCTTCTGCCCCTGTGATTGTAAAAATCTTGTGACTAACCTTCATTTGAACCCAGTTATCTGATTTTTCAACTTTAGAGTCTTGTAATCACTAAAGATAATCCCTAATGTTTATTAAGGAAGGGTCTTGGGTCAGCCCAGAACTAACCCACCCCAAGTCCAAAGTTATCTTGATAACCAAGACTGGACCTAACCAAAATGGGCCCACCTGACATGTGCAGTAGCTTAGACTTTAACCTACAGGCCACCTACATTCTCCACCATTTACTTACACACATTCTGTGACTAAGCACTTCATCAATTAGATCCCCTCTAATTACATCATCTGGGGCCACTGTGCTCATTACCCTAAACCCTGCCCATCTTTTTCTCTAATAAAACTATCAGAATATTACTGCAGTTTGGGGAGACACATTTTGGGCATGCCTAGCAATAAACTCTTTGTCTCTGTGAAACTCCGGTGTTTCAGGAATTGGTTATTGTGAGTGTTGGGCAAAAAATCTGTGGACCTTTGTCTGGTAACACCATTGGGCTAAGACAGGCTTTTTTGGGTCTGCATCTTTGTGGCCCATACAATATTTTAAAACTCTTTGAAGTGGTTGCCAAATTTTTAAAAATCAGGACAACACTTTTGAAATCTCTATTCCCAGTTTTCCCGGAAAAACTCTGCAGGTTGGCCGTCCTGAGCCTGAACTCCTGCATAGTAAATGTCAGGCACAGTGAGTCCGGCTGGCCCCTCAGCTGAGGTGTGTCTGCTCCTATGTGCCTCAGTTCCCCCCTCTCCTTATTGCAGTCCTGACAACAGAAGCCTGTGAGATGTTACACACCATCTCACTTGCATTAATGCTTTTCTTTTAGTAGAGTTCAGAGAAAAGAGACAGATTTCTTAAGTTAATGTATCTATTGAATTTGGGAAAACAAAACATAAACTGAGAAGGGCATGCATTTCTTGAAAAATGGGAGGGAGCCTATTTCTTAATGGACATGAAGGTTATTCGTGTATTTTACTCACCTGTATTGTGAGTAAAATCTCTTACCTTCTCTAAGAGATTTCTAAAGATACCCCCAATGATGCTTGTGCAATCTATTCCCCTTGAATGTGGCTTGGACCCAGTACCTTGATTCTAACAAGCAGAATATGACAGTGGTGATGAAATGTCACTTCTGTGATTAGGTTACAAAAATTTGGGACTTCCATCTTTCTAGCAGACTCTCCCTCTTGACTTCTTGGCTTGCACCCTTTGACCAAGCAAGCTGCCATGTTGGAGAGGCCACATGGCAAGGGACTGAAGGTGGCCTCTGGCCAAAAGCCAGTGAGGAACAGAAGCCCTCAGTCCTACCGCACACAAGAACTGAATCCCACCAACAACTATGTGAGCCTGGAAAAGGATATTTTCCCAGCTGAGCCTTCCAATGAGACCCCAGCTTTTGTGGGGCCTTAGGAGAATTCTGGAAGCAGAGAACCCAGCTAAGCCAAGCCCAGATTCCTGACCCACAGAAGCTGGGTGATAATAAATGCGTGTTGTTTTAAGCAGCTGAGTTTGGGGGTAATTTTTATGTAGCAATCGGTAACTACTACAGGCATACCTCAGAGACATTGTGGTTCGGTTCCAGACCACCACAGTAAAGCCGACATTGCAATAAAGCGAGTCACACAATTTTTTTGGCTTCCCAATGCATATGAAAGTTATTTTTACACTATACTGTAGTCTATCGAGTGCACAATAGCATCATGTTGAACAACACCAGTGTACATACCTTAGATGAAACGACACAGAAACACAAAGTGAGTGCATGCTGTTGGAAAAATGGTGTCGCCAGACTCACTCCATGCAGGAGAGCCACAAACCTTCAATTTGTAAAACAAACAAACAAACAATACCTGCAAAGCACAGTAAAGCGAAGAGCAATAAAACGAGGTATGCCTGTACACCACTGCATTTTGTGAGCTCCAAGGAGGGAGTGGTCAGTGGTTTCAAATGCCACTTAGAGGCTGAACAAGAGGAGAACCGAAACAAAGGTCGCCCAGAGTTTTTACAAAAAGAACTCAGGGCCTTAGGCAGCACAGATCTAGTGGCCAGCCTGGAGGCGAGGAAAGAGAGACTGTGAATAAAGGCATCAGTTTTTAAGGAGTTGTCTATATTCTTTTCTTTTTTTTTTTTTTTTTTCTCATTGACCATTTTGGCTGTGATGCCTCTGTCTATATTCTTTTTATCTGTTATCGGTATTCTTTCCTGTGAAGCAGAAATAGAGAGAGAGGGGGAAGTGGGGCAGAGGAAGGTTTTATTCTTTTTGTATTTTTAAGATAGTAAAGAATTGAACATGTTTAAATACTGATGGGAGGGCTAGGTCTTGCACCCAGGTAGTGTGGCTCCAGAGTTTACACATTTCACCAGAAGCAAGACTAAAATAAACCAGTAAAATTATCAACTAACTTCCTCTCTCTCCCTCTCCCTCTTCCTCTCCCTCTCTTTCTCTCCCCCTCCTCGGTTGGGGTGCAAATGCATGTTCATTCTGTCTCTGGGGCAACCAGTCCGGTGTCCCCTCTCTCCCACCCACCTGCTCTTGTTTGGGTCGCCTCAAAGCAAAGTGCAATGTCCTATGGGTACTTCAAAACTTTTTTTTAATTAAAAAACAAAATCGCACCAATGCCTGAACTTCCTGGAGATTTCCAAGTCCAGGACAAACTGCACCACCAGTGTCCTCTGGGGAGAAGATGGAGCTGAGTCCTTGCCCCTGAAATGCCACGTTGCTTTATTCACAAGGGTGGTTCATGCACACTCCATGACATTGGGTGTGCACTCTGCAACTACAAAATCCACAGACACAGGCACAGGGCAACATCTGCTGTACTGAGGCGCCAGTTTGTCCAAGGAAGCATCACTGAAAGCTAGAGACCTGATGACCACACTCACTTTCGGTTGATTGCACCATCATTGTTTTCAGCCTTTGTCTGCTGGTGGGTGGAGATGTTCTAAACCCTTCCTATGCATTGCCATCAGCTCCGGCTGAGTCACTAATCACTATCCCACCACACCACCCCTCCTGGAGGGTGGGGAGAGCCTGCAGATGGCTGGATCTCCTCCTATTTTGCAGTGACAGGAAAACTGTGTCGCAGTAAACCTGAAGCTTTGTTCCAGGCCGGTTGGGTTTACAGACCCAGGGGGGAACAGGATGGGTGGCTTGGGAACTGAGGGTCCACCAGTAGCAGGACAGAGCCCTTAGAATCCCAGTCCAGGGCTTTTTCAACCCATGTAAAAAGTACTTTTTGCATACAGACATTGATGTAACATTAGATGTCATGTTATGTTTTAGTTTCCAGTAAACCTTAAAGGATCAAATAGAGGAATCAATTTTCTATGGTAGAGACAGAAGAAATTTGGAGTTGCTCAGACCAAGGCTAGAATCTGGGCTCTGCCATTCATTGATTCAGTGATATTTATTGAGCAACTACTATGTACCAGGCACTGGGGATATGGCAGACAAGGAACTTATGTTTCTAAAGGTAGAGTGGAGATGATGGCAAGTGAGGAAGTGAGTTACCAACTCAGATGGTGGCAAAATGCTGTCAGGGAAATACATCAAGATAATGGGATGGAGAGGGGGTGGGAATTTAGTTATGGAGGTCAGAGGTGCCCTCTCTTAAGGAAGTAATCTTTCAGCTGAACCTGAAAGCAGGAGAGCCTGTATTGGTTCACTAAAGCTGACGAAATGCAAAATACCAGAAATGGGTTGGCTTTTACAATGGGGATTTATTCGCCTACAAGTTTACAGTTCTGAGGCCATGAAAAATGTTCAAATCAAGACATCAACAGGATGATACCTTCTCCCTGAAGACCAACTACCAGCCATCCTTAGCTCCTCTGGCACATGGCCAGACACAGGGCAATGTCTGCTGGTCTCTCCCTTCTCTCCTTGGCTTCATTGTTTCCAGCTTCTGGCTCCAGTGGCTTCCTAGCTGAGCTCTGTGTGTGTCCTTGTCTCTCAGCTTCTTTGGTTTTTCTTCTTTCTTGTGTGCTCCTTCTGTCTCTTATCCTCTCATAAGGGACTCCAGGAAGAGGATTAAGGCCCACCTTGAATTGGGTGGGTCACATCTCAATTGAAATAACCTAATCAAAAGGTCCCACCCGTAACAGGTCTGCACCCACAGGCCTGGATGAAATTTTGGAACGTGATCTTTTCTGGGGTACATATAGCTACAAACCATCACAGAACCGCAGCCATGCAAAGGATTTGGGGGAATGATTAGACAAAGTCATGAGGTGGACACAAACTTGGGGAGATGGACAAGCAGAAGGAAGGTCTGAGGCTGGCGGGGTTGCGTGGTGCGAGGAGACGGGGTCTGCTCACGGGCCAGGGGAAGGAGTTTGGACTTAATTCCGAGTGTAAGAGGGATCCTTTGGAAGGTTTAAAGAAGGCCTGCAATACCCTTGTATAATAAAGAGTTTGGCTGGCCTTTGTCCCTTTTTCCTGGAAGACACCATCTAAATCTTTGGAATTTCTCCTGGATAAGAGTATCTCTGTCATTTACGAAGGTGGACCCTGTGGTCACCTCTGTAGTCTGAGGTTCCCCCCCCACCCCCAGGAAGACCAACCATGCAATTAAAGGATTGGGCTTCCAGCCACAAACCCTCCACCCAACCTCCAGGGAGGGGTGGGGACTGGAGGTTGAGTTCAACCACTTGGACACTGATTTAGTCAATCAAACCTAAGTAATGAAACTCCAAGTAAAACTCTGGACACCAAAGGTTTAGTGAGCTTTCCTAGTTGGTCACACGCATCGATGTGCCAGGAGAGAACATGGAGTTTCTCATTTGGGGACCCTCCCAGACCTCACGTGCACTTCTCTTCTTTTGGCAGGTCCTGTTCTGTATCCTTCTGCTATAATAAAACTGTCATCGTAAGTACGGTGCTATCAAATCTGAGGGGTAGCAAGAACCCTTGAATTTGTAGCTAGTTGGTCAAAAGTGAAGGTGGTTTACGCATTATATAGATATTACCTTTTTAGTTAAGGTATATTGGAGAGGCTGGAGGGAAGTGTTTGAAAATGTAGAGCTGTGTTCCGGTAGCCTTGTTTCTTGAAGATGATTGTATAATGATATAGCTCTTGCAATATGACTGTGTGATTGTGAAAACCTTGTGTCTGATGCTCCTTTTATCTACGGTATGGACAGCTGAGTAAAACATATGGATTAAAAATAAATAAATAATGGGGAACAAATGTTAAAATAAATTTAGTAGATTGAAATGCTAGTGATCAATGAAAGGGAGGGGTAAGGGGTAAGGGGTGTGGTATGTGTGGTAGTTAGACTCAGTTGTCAACTTGGCCAGGTGAAGGTGCCTAGTTATATTGCTGTGGACATGAGCCAATGGCTTGTGAACCTCATCTGTTGGTGATTACACCTGCAGTCGGCTAGGAGGCGTGCCTGCTGCAATGAATGATGGTTCACTTAATTGGCTGGTGCTTAAATGAGGGAGCTCAACGTAGCATAGCCAAAGCAGCTCAGCATATCTCATCTCAGCACTGGCAGCTCAGCCCAGGCCTTTGGAGATGCAGAAAGGAATCACCCCAGGGAAAGTCGTTGGAACCCAGAGGCCTGGAGAGAAGGCCAGCAGAGATCACCCTGTGCCTTCCCATGTAAGAAAGAACCTCAGTTGAAAGTTAGCTGCCTTTCCTCTGAAGAACTAACAAAATAAATTCCCTTTTATTAAAAGCCAATCCATCTCTGGTGTGTTGCATTTTGACAGCTAGCAAACTAGAACAGTATGTATGAGTTTTTTTCTGTTTTCTTTTTATTTCTTTTCCAGAATTGATGCAAATGTTCTAAAAAATGATCATGGTGATGAATATACAACTATGTGATGATATCGTGAGTTATTAATTCCAAGAATGGAATGATCATATGGTAAGAATGTTCGTGTTTGTATGTTGTTATGTTTAAAATAAATAAATTAATTAAAGACAAATTTTTTTAAAAAGTGAGAGTGGTCCTGGCAACCCCCAAACTTGAGACTGGTGCCTGAAGCGAAGGCAGCTTTGTGGAGGTTGTACACTTACCCTGTGGGATCTCAGCTAACTTCAGGTAGTTTGTGTTAGAGCCATACTGCAAACACACTGGTGGCTATTTGTCCCTAACTTGCCATGTGATCAGGGGCAAATCAATTTACCTTTCTGAACCTCGGTTTCCGGAGGCTGTCGAGAGACTCAAGTGAGATAATAAAACAGAATGAGTTAGCATGGCGTCTGGCCCGGAGAAAGAACTCTAGAAATGTCACTTGTTTGTAGGGGATAACAGTTGGTAAATGCTGACGCTGAAAACAAGCTGAGGAAGTGTAGCTGACATGACCTTTCTGGAAGGCGGTATAAAACAAGAGTTTTCAAAATGTTCACCTTTTGACAAGGGACTCACCTGCTGGGATTATATGTAGCCTAGGGAAGCAAGGGAAAACAGGGACAAAATTTATACTAGAGATGTTTATCACAATGACATTTAAATATGGAAAAGCTGGAAACAACCAAATGTCCAAGACCATTTAAAGACACTTTTGTGCATAAAAGCTAAGGTCAAACAGACTTAGGTTTAAACCTTGGCTCTTCTCCTGTATCACTTGACTTTTGCAAAATTGATGAGGCTCAGTTTACTTGTAAAATGGGGATAACTGTAGTTCCCATCACCACATAGCGTTGTTGGGACAATTAGTACAAGGCCTGGACTCATTAGACCCCTCTACAGAGGGTGCAGTGATGGGAAAATGCAAGTACACAATGTCGAGGTTAAAAAGTAGAAAATTATGAATATATTATGTTTACTATACTGAAGATACATAAACTGACCTAATGATTTGATGCAATTCTAATAAAAATCCCGAGGCTTTTAATGGAACGTGCTTTATTTGGAGGATTATGTGGGGAAGCAAAGGCCATCAAGAGCCAACATATGTCTAGAATAAGGTGTAAGGACTCACCCTAGTAGATGTTGATATCAAGACTTATTCTAAGGTTACAACAGTGTCGAACTGAAATAGGGAGAGACAGATTGACAATGATACAGAATAGAGAGTCCAAAAACAGATCTAAATAAATGGGTCTTGGATATATAACTTATGAACAGAATATAAATGGAAGTTTGATTTAGGATGAAGGCAACACTGAAGATCAGTGTGAAAGGAAGAATTATTCAATAAATTGTGTTGGGACAATTGATTAGATGCATGGAAAAAAATATGAAGTTGGTTCTTACCTTATACCATACCAAAAAAAAAAAGTTCAAATGAAGTAAGAATTTAAAGGTGAAAAGCAAGATTTTAAATCTTTCAGCTGAAAACATAAGCTGTACTGTCTAATATGGTATCCACTAGTCCCATGAAGCTGTTTAAATTTAATTTTAAAGCAATTAAAATTAAATAAAATTTAAAATTCAGCTCCTTTGTACTTAGCCACCTCAAGCTAGTAGCTATTATAGTGACATGTGCTGTCACTATTAGATGTGACAGGGCAGATACAGAGCAATTCTAACTTTGCAGAAAATTCCACTGGCAGCACTGATATAGAACAGTATCTTCCCAACCTGGGGTTTGGAAAGATTTCTTTAATGAGATGAAAAAAGAGCCCTCCACAAACGAAAAGATAATTCAATCGCATTAAAATTTTAAACTTCTATTTATAAAAACCTACCATGAAGAAAACAAAAAGATAAGTCACAAACTAGGAGAAGATATTTGTAATAAATACAAGCAACAAAGATGAACATTCACAAAATAAAGAGAACTCCTACAAATCAGCTACCAAAAAAAAAGATATTAATATTTTAAAGAAGAGCAGTATTGTCCAATAAACAGATAAAAGATTCTAGACCTCAGGAAACAGCAAATTAGATCCCAAGGAGATACAATTTATGCCCACTAGGTCCACAAAAATTAAGTCTGACAATACCAATTGGGGATGTAAACTGGTCCAATTGTGGGAAACAATTTACATTATCTTGTAAGGTTGACACTCTGAGAATTCAGAATTCCCCTTCTCAGCATATATCCAAGAACTGTGTCCTTAAGCAGTGTACTTAAATATCCTTTTGGCTATGCATGTAATCTCGGAAAAATAAGTTTTTGTGACTGTAAAAAGCCCAATAATGTTTACCTTGGAAGATTGATTGGGTGAGTTAGAGATAAAATACATTGACATGTCTGTTTTCCGATGAGTCCCTGACGAAGGCTGCCACATACTGTGTGGTCTCCCCACCTTAATAATGTAGTGTTCTAGTTTGCTAGCTGCCGGAATGCAATATACCAGAACTGGAACTGCTTTTAAAAGGGGGGAATTTAGATATCACCTTTTCAGGTAAGGTGTAACTGAGAGTATAGAGGGAACTGCCTGAAAATGTAGAGCTGTGTTTCAGTAGCCATGTTTCTTGAAGGTGATTGTATAACGATATAGCTTTCACAATATGACTGTGTGATTGCGAAAACCTTGTGTCTGATGCTTCTTTTATCTACCTTATCAACGGACGAGTAGGACATAAGGATTAAAAATAAATAAATAATAGGGGGAACAAATGTTAAAATGAATTTAGTAGATTGAAATGCTAATGATC
>PVIY010037517.1:0-24595 GCA_004026745.1 Myrmecophaga tridactyla
GGAGCCATCGAGGGAGAAGGAATACAGGCCTCAAACTGAAGCTAAAGAGGTGGGAGTGAGGATAACAAAAGAGATGGTGGATTAGGGGAGTTCACAAGGCTGATAAAAACATAGTGGAGATGGGTGGCATATTTGCAAGAGGGAAGTGTCTAAGACTTCTCTGAGATGTTTCTCAGTTTCCTCCTAGGGTCACCGGGGAAGGTGAAGACAGGTTTGCAGAAACATGTCATCACTAAATTGGGGCCACGCGTCCCATGCTGTGGGAAATAGGAGTCTGGGTGTCAGCAGAGAGAGCTCTGAATGGTCAGTGTGGATCAGGGAGTCGTTACATCTTCAGTCAGCGGTGGAACCACAGGTCTCCTTGGGAGACATTTACAATAAGGAGGACAGAGTTTCTGCTGGGAAACAGCAAATTTGGCCGACAGTAAACCTATGAAAGTAAAAAGAAGAGGAGAGAGAGAAAGGGTGATAAAGTTAAGAGAGATATGTCAAAAAAAGCTAAAAATGGAGAGTTTTAAGAAGGGGGCCTGGCTGCTGGTTTCAAATACCAGAGAGTTTCCAGTGAGATATGGATGGGGATGTGTCCATTGGCCTTGGCAAATGTCACTCGTCAGGGGCCTGCATCCGTCTTCTCAGAACCATGTGGAATTTGAAGTCAGGTTATAGAACTAGGAGTGAAATGACAGCAGGAGAGCAAAAGTGGACTTGTCTTTCAAAGAACTGACAGCTACCATATTGAGGCTCAAAAAGATATAGGGCCTCTGATGAGGGTATTTTGTCTTTTCCATGGGAGATAACTAAGTATACAAGGGAAGCACAGAAGGAGGGAAGTCCGTAGAGAAGAGAAGGTTAAAGAGGAAAGAGCGGGGTGGTTGATGGAGTGGACCTGGGGCAGTGGATGGGATGGCTTTCACAGCACAGATGTCACAGAGGAGGAGACCCTAGAGGAGGGGGAGCGGGGCTTACTCACAGCAGAAGAGGAATCCAAGGATGTGCTTATCAATGACTTCAACTTAACCCATGTGACATTTTGTAGAAGGTGCTTGGAAGGCATGAAGAGTTTTACGGGGGATACTGGATCTCAGAGAAGTGTCAGTTCCATCACCCAGAATCACGAGAAAAAGAAGACTGGCAGCACCACGTCAGTACTAAAGCTTCTCACATCAGAATCAACTCGATATGAAAACACTGATATTAGTACTAAAATATATAAGCACAATTATCAAAGTAAAGCTCAGTAGATATAAATAGGAGCCAATTCATCATGTATGTGCATTTTCTGCATGCACTTTTTATTAGAATCTTTTTCCTAGGTATGTAGATTTGGGGATGCAAATGTCAAGCTTAGTGAACTTTCCTTTTCCTCCCCCAAATCGGGGATGATTTAAAGGTTTGAAACAAAAGCTACAAATAATATAAAGATAGTATTTTCATTTACTACTCTTGTAACATTACTTTCAAATTTCCATGTAATAATATGGTGTTATCACTTGTTAGAGTAATACTATTTCTTCATTTTCACCATTGATTTCCTTTTCAAGTCTCTCTCTAACACAATTTTAAAATGATATCATCTAGATGGGTGCAGGGAAAGAGGTGCATAAGATTATCTGACATTGCAGAAGAAATCTAATCAACCAGGTGCATTCTTATAGGATGGTTTGAAGACAGGAATAAAAAGATCCACACCTGGATTAAAAATGCCAAGTCTATTTAGGAGCTATTTTTGATTCCTTGATTACAGTGAAATATCATAAGTACACATTTTTCAAAGAAAAACAAAATGCACAGTATGAAGGCAAATCAAGAAAGGTGGTGCTTTTAAAATTGGCTGTAAATTTGCCACCACTTCCACTCCCTCCACCTTAGAAAATTCTTTCTATAGGAAGAATGACATTGTCACTGAAGAGAAGAGGCTCAGAACTCACGAATTCAAGTATAAGAGGGAAGACCCAAAGAGCAATTGGATGGGAAAGACCAAGGGCTCCAGAAAATCTCCAATACTCCACAATTCACATCTGCTTCTCCTCCACACAAACCCGGATTTTGACATAACCAAAAAACAACTATTGCAACCATTTCACAGATTTGTTCAACTGTGCCTATTCTCTTGTGACCTATTTTGATAGTCATATTTATTGAATTTATTGCCCATCTCTTACTTTATTCAGAAATCATAAAGGAGTTAACTATTTATGAAAACCTTTAGAAAGTAAGAAAAAAAAATCACCATTTAACTTGCCAGGTGTGCTGATTTGGAACCGCTGTGTACCCCAGAAAAGCCATGTTCTTTAATCTTGATTCAATATTGTTGGGTGGGATCTTTTTGATTATGTTGTTTTCATGGAGATGTGACCCACTCAATTGTGGGTGAGACCTTTTCATTTTGTGGTTTCCATGGAGATGTGTCTCTACCCGTTCAAGGTGGGGTTGCTTACTGGAGTCTTTTAAAAGGAAACCATTTTGGAAAAAGTGTCAGAGCCAACATGAGGCCCAGACATTTAGAGATGCAGAAGGAAAATGCCCCCAGGGAAGCTGTTTGAAACAAGAAGCCAAAAGACCAGCAGATACCAGCCATGTGGCTTCCTAGCTGACAGAGGTATTCCAGACCCATCAGTCTTTCTCGAGACAAGGTATCTTTCCCTGGATGCCTTAGTTTGAACATTTTTATGGCCTTAGAACTGTACGCTTGCAACTTAATAAATTCCCTTTTTAAAAGCCAACCCATTTCTAGTATATTGCCTTCTAGCAGCTTTAACAAACCAAAACACTAGGTCTGTTACTCCCTATTTTCACATACTTTATTAGGGTTGTATAAAGAGAGGCACACCCATAGCCATGAGTGTATAAAAGCCAGGGTCCACAGATTCACACTCAGTTGTGAGTAACGTCATTAAACCTGCACAAGAACGTTTTAGCAGACTAGCCTCTTCCAGCATCGAGGAGGAGGCTGTCAACCCAGGTTCCCACCATGAGAGTTCAAGCAGCCCAAACCAAGCCTTGAGAAGAATCTTGTCAGATGTTGCCGTCCTCACTGCTGGTCCCTCCATGCCTTCACCACTGGCACTGACCCCGCATATGGGATGCTGCTACCGACCCCTCTGGGCTTTATCCCAGGGAACCACGGCCACCACCACCACCAAGAATTTCTGGCCAGGCTCCAGATTCAGCACCTGGTGAGGACATCTGAGGGGCCAGGTGTTCACTTGCCCACCTTCTAGCAGCCAGGGGGCTTGGAAAGGGAATAACCCAAGTAAGAAAGACAGATGGATGCTGGGCAGCCAATCCCAACAGATGTACACTACAAAGTACCACATTGCAGTCTGTGAGTGTCTAAAAACTTTTCTAAGGGATGAGGTAGAAATTCTATCTATTAAAAATGGATAGGGATTTTGTTGCAGAAAATGAAGGAGAAAGTATGCTAGGTTTCTTTACTTTTTAACAGCTCAAATGTATTTCTAAATAACATTGCAAAGAGATGTTGAACATTTTGGATGAGATGAGAAAAAAGGCCAGTTTTTGCAATTTGGGCAATTTTATTAATTTGCACATTAAGGAGAAACTAAAGGCATAGTAAGTGCATTTAGAATAAAGGCTCTACCAAGCTAATGTATAGTGCAGTAGCCCCCATGGAGCTTGAAGTTAGAGGATAGAGAAGCCCTGTTCCTCCCCAACTCTTTTGAAGCTCTCAACCTAAGAAGACTTCTACAGAGAGGAAATTCAGGTGATATGTTGAACAGGACTAGCCTCAGTACAGGGTGCAGAGGGGGAACCATATTCTCACGTTCAATGAGACAGAAGTCACAATTCTTCTACGGTCCCCGGGTCCATCACTCACTCAGTAGCACACAGTGAGTGTGCCCTCCATGCTGTGCACAGGTGAGCATGGTCCTCCTTCTTCCACTGGCTTTCTTCTTTTCTGAGCACTTGACCCCTTCCTACAGACATGGGTGCGTGCTCCTTTGGGAGAGCAGCAGGCGCTCCCTAATGCAGTGTGCGCAGATGAGAAAGGACACTGACCATTAGTGGATCTAGGTAAGGAGAATGCCCATGCAACCCTGAAGAGCTGTCACTCGTCAAACAGCTTTCTTTTACCTGGTCAGGTGACAGACTCACATGTCATATCATGTCCACTGAAACAGCTTTTGAAATCCAAGGTGCTTACAAGAACAACTCTTTTGCCTCTGTGAACGTACATAGGTTAGGCGGGCAAGCAGTCCAATCAAGGCATTACAGTTTTGGTTCCATCTACCAATAGGCTCTTCCTGGTAAACTGTCACTCCTACAGCTTCTCAGTGCTGATCACCCTCAATTAAAATGACTCACAGAGCATGAAATGAAGGTGTCATGACGCATCAGTCATGTATTTCTCCTGCAAAGTCTTTCTGATTAGAGAATTATCATATTTTAATGATATTTTATAAATGTCCTTAAGGGCTTCATGCTGTGCCAGACACTAATAAAAATAAATTCAAGACTGAATTGCAGAACTAACATTCAAAAACAATCTACAGCAACACAGAATTGCTACAAGAAAGGGTAATTGATACGTAAAGGAGAAAGAACTGATCTACAAAATAATGCAAAACTGAACTAAAATAGGAGTGATAATAATGGCAACTAACATTTGAGGGCCTTCCACATTCCCCATTGTTCTAAGACCCCGTGTTATATCGTCTAATCCACACCACAACTCCATGAGGCGTAGAGCGAAAGTATCCTGTGGCCCATACTCCAATCGTTTGCCTGCGAGGTTGGAAGTTTGGAACCACAGTGATTCTCCATCTAACCAGAGAGTTGGGGGAAAGTGGTATGTTAGTGTTGGCAGGCGTGCAGGCAGATGGTACACCCCGTGCAGGGATTTAGAGGGCAGGAGAGCCAGAAAACGGGACCAGTAAGTTTTCTGGACTGGAAAGAAAGAGGATAACTGTGAGATAAGAAAATCAAAGCAGTGCAGGAAGTTCAACTGTGACTTTGATATAAAGGTAAGGAGGGAGTTCCACGGAGAAAGTGATAGGGATTCTTCACTCAGACTGAACCAGACAGTGACCGATCAGGGTCAGCAGTGGGCTGCTGTGGTTGCCGTGGAAGAACAGCCAGATTTCCAGAAGCCCAGTGCTGGGAGTCGGGGCTGTACCATAGATGCAACTCTGTGATCAGGTGGAGAAAGAATAAATAGCGGGTTTAGGGAGACAGAACCAACAGACTAAAGCGACATGCTGGATGTGGGTGTGGAAAAACAACAAAAAATAAAGATGATTCCAAGGCAAAACTGGAAATGGGTACTTTGGTCTCTGCAGGAACATGTCTCTTTGCGCTGCCCCTTCTCTGATATTCTCGTTTTGCTGATCTTCTACCAACAGCCTTGAACCCTCTTCCATCTTTGCCGGTCCAAGCACCACCAGCACTTCTCTGTATTAGAAGCTGCCATGCCATGCCAAATGTTATTTACTTCAACTCTCACATCTTAGGTTCATTCAGCCAGATTCTGCCCTCTGTGGAAGCCAGAGGGGCTCCAGTGGTGGCAAGCCCACCATTAGCGCATGGGACCTGAGCAAGTCATAGCCCAAGAGCTCAACCATGCCTCAGCAGTTTCTGGAGCATCAAATTGCCCAGCTATGAAGACCAGAGACTTGAGAAATCCAGAAGTTTGTGATGAGCTGAATAATGCCCCCCACAGCTGGCCACCTCCAATCACTAGAACATGTGAGTGTTACCTTATATGGCAAAAGGGAGGCAAGAATCTTAAAATGAGGGAAGCAGAGAAAGGGAATGCTTGTTTGGAAAAATAAAACATAAATAAAATAAAGTTTATGAAAAAGATTCATTTGGATCTGGCCTCCAGAACTCTAAGAAAATAGAAGTCTGTTGTTTCTGTAATTTGTTACAGAAGCCATAATAAACCAATATAAGGCTGTTCCCTCAGCTGGCCAAGGAAGACAGCTAAGCCCAATGATTAAAGGAAAAATACTCCTCTAACCATGTCACCTCTCAAGGATTGATGCAAAGGAGAGGCAGCCTTCCTAGTTTGCTCAAGGATCCAGTGTATATACTGACTTCCTTCAGGGCCCTGGGCAATCGGAGCCCGGCAGGCTTCTTTCCTCCTGTCCGTCCTAAGTCCTCAACTGCTGGCCATACCACCAGCTGGTTCTTCTGCCTTTGCTGCTGCTCATCCACGACTCCAGCCCCAGCTCACCAGGGAGCTCCCACCAGACCTACCATGTCCCTTTTCTCCATCCTTAGAGCGCCAATCCACCCTCCGAGGCACCACAGAAAACTTACCTCCTTTCCAATCCTTCCTTCTATCGGCAAAATGACTTTCTCTCTCCTTCATGTTCTGTGGCTTGAGAATGTTGAGCACAAATCATATTTCACTCATTATGCATATTCTGGAACATGAGCTACGTGAGGAGGGAGGATTCATGGCTGCTTCCTAGCAAACCAGCTGCTGTGTCGGCATTAAACCCTTGTAACTGAATATGAGAGCAAGGGAAGGCACCCACCTCTCCTCTCTCCCCTATGCCCACATGACAACCTCTGCTTTGGGTTCCTGCCCTCCCTGTTTTAAAAATTGAATTCATATGTGCATCAACATCTTTAAGTTCTCAATGAGAAACTATTTCTTTAAATGCAGTTGTAAAACTCAAAGTCTACATTAAAAATGATTGAAAGGGAGGGGTAAGAGGTATGGTATGTATGAATTTTTTTCCTTTTTCTTTTATTTCTTTTTCTGAATTGATGCAAATGTTCTAAGAAATGCTCATGATGATGAATATACAACTATGTGATGATATTGTGAGTTACTGATTATATATCAAGAATGGAATGATCATATGGTAAGAATGTTCGTGTCTGTATGTTATGTTTAAAAAATAAATTAATTAATACAAAAAGATTAACTACAGTGATAGTATCCTATGTTAAACCAAAAAGATTGACAATTCTACCCTCTTGAAAACCTCTTCTAAGATTAAATTTTGTTGCAGATGAAATTTCATCTCTCTGGTCACAACGGTCCTGTTCCAGCCGCTCCCTCTACTCCCTGATAGTTCTATATTAGTCTGACATATGTGTCTATACATGAATGTATAAATATGTAGCTAAGATGCCGTATATTAGATCTGCATCATGTATCTAAGATATATGTATATTTCCCATCAGGCATATTTGCTGTGAATGTATAGATGTATGGAGGCAGGTACAAGATTAAATGACATAGGAATTGGTTTAATTTAATGTTCTGCCATTTACTCACCTTAGATAAATTCTTCAAAATAAGGTTCAGTTTCTGCAACTATAAGATGGAGATAAATGACTATACCTTAAAGTTATGATAAGAACTATCAGAGCATATGTGATAAAACCTAGCAGGGAGTGAGTGCTCAGTAAATGATGTCTATTATTAAAATCGTCCTTTAAGTGTCCCTGCTTTCTTCACAGTGACGTTTCAACCCCAGCACTCCCCTCCGCACGTGAGCGACGCCAATGTCATGGTCAGAAGAGAATATGCAGCAGCTGTGCAGACACGCCACTTTCCTCCATCCCTCCCACCACCCCTGGTCAAAGGGACACCTGCCCATGAGGTCCCCCCACCCATGAGGCCCCCCCTTTCAACATTTCTCGGCATCATTTTAGAGCTCGCCCCCCCCCAGTCCCTGTGATTATTAGTATCTTGTTTTCATCACACTATAGATGATTCAAAATTGCCTAATATTTTCAACCTCATGTTCCAGGAATTTACATTTGGAAAGAGCACAGTGACAGAACAGACTACTTTCCTGGGGTCAGAAAAGCTGGGCTCACAGAAAATTTAAAGATCGATGTGGCTGGACAAACAGACCAAACACTGGACTGAGTCAAGACTCATGATTGAGCGTCTGTCTGCAGCCTCCTTCCACAACCCGCTGTCTGCTGGGGTGCAGGCCCTAGAATGCTCCTTTGCAGAATTTGGAGAAGGAGCTGAGAGGGACAGAACAGGAGTTTTAAAAGGAAACTGCCAGACAGATCATTTAAAAGTATTGGCAAAGTGCCTTGAGGGACCGGAGAAAAAATATGAAACTATTAAACTTTCCCACCTGGGAAACCCCTGGTGCTCTCTCAAACTCGAGGGATTCCCAAGGTAACAGGCCAAGCCCTTGATCTTGAGGCTTGCTTTTATAAAACTTATTTCTATAGTGGAGAAGTTCAGCCTACCTATACTTATGCCTAAGAGCTGCTTCCAGAGAACCCCTTTTGGTGCTGGGGTGTGGCCTCTCTCTCTCAGCCCAACTCTGCAAGGAAAATTGTTACCATCCCCCCTACATGACATCCAGGGGTGAAAGTCTCCCAGAAAGCGTGGGAGGTGACTCCCAGGGATAAGCCAGGCCCTGGCACTGTGGGCTCAACAATGCCATCCTGACCAAAAGAGGAGAAAAAAGTGTAACAAATAAGGTATCAGTGGCTGAGAGAGTTCAAACGTAGTTAGGAGTCCACTCTGGGGGTCACCCTTCTGCAAGCTTCAGTTAGATACTGCTAATTAACACGGATTGCCAACCCCCAACCAACACCATCCTGTTAACCCTAAAGAACAGCCAGGGCTCTATCTGAGACCCTACAAAAGTTGCATGCTCTGCTCATTTTTCAGAAACCTGAAACCTCCAGATGGTTCCTAGGCCAGATAAGTCCTGGAACCCTAGATGCCAGCCTCTCCAGAACATCAGCTAATGCCACCCCCCTGTACCATACTGTTTACACCCCTTTTCAACATGACAAAGGTCAGAATGGGCATAACCCAAATATCCCTAAAGTTTGGGAAAAGGATCAAAGGAGAAGGAGGAGTTTAAACAGAGAAGTTAGGATTTATCAAATGAGTGTGATTGCTGAATCATTATTCAGATATTTCTTTTAGTAGCCAGTGTCTTGGAGCAGCTAGAAAGAAAAACCTAAAATTGTGGAACTGTAACCCACACCAAACTCCGAAATCTGTTCTCTAACTACTTGTTACAATGTACTCTGAAATTTATTGCTTTTTTGTATATATATATTTCACAATTAAAAAAATGTTAAAAAGTAAAAAAGGAAACTGCCCAAATCGTGAGATATACAGTGGACATAACAAGGCCTGGGGCAGCCGGGGCAGAGGGAAGCGCCCCTCTTAGGATCCGCCTGAGGGAAGGTTTGGGGTTCTGGGGAAGAGCAGGGCCGGGAGAATGGGAGACGATGGTCAGGGTGGAGCCGGGTGAAGACTCAGAGGTAAACTGGCTTTTTCCCTTTCTGTGCAGACGGTGATGTCCAGCTGGGCTGCTCCAGCTTGTCCTCAAAATAAAGGAAGCCCTGGTTTTATCGGCACTGTGTAAGGGGGTGGAGCAGGCCTTACCAGCTGGTGCCAGCCGGGAGGGGCCCCTGACCGCGCGGGCAGCGGGGACCCTGGAGCCCCCCGTGCACGCCAGCACCTCGGCAGGGCCAGCGTCCCCTCCCCGGGGGGGGAGGCTGGGGCACTTCACTCACAGGGCAGCCTCACCCGGAGAAAGAACCTCAGACCACGCGACGGACGGCTCGGAAATTTGAGAGAGAGATTAGGAGGGCACAATTTAAAGACATCTTCCTTAATCTGGGCTTAAATATGCATGGATTGCGATTGGCACTCTGCAAAGGTGGCTTACAAAGCACGAGCTAGTGCAGAGGAGATACTAGGAAATAACTCTCGCTGCCACGTCTGGGCGTGGTTATTCTCCTCATGCGTTCCTTTCCTCTTTAGGAATTTTGCTCCTTGGCTAAGGAAGCATTTGGTGAACCCCATTTTCCTCTGCTACATCGTAAACAGCAAGTGATTCATTCAGCCAAGAGCTGGATCCTCTCTGGGCCTGCTTGGAAGAGGTAGCAGACTGGAGAAAACGCAACAGCTGTCTCCATTTTTCTGCAGAATTCTTGCTGTACCAATCTTTTTCCTCTCTAATCTTTATTTTAAACGTCTGCCAAAACACCATTGTTCTGCCTGCTGGCCCTTCAGTCAGGCATTTTGTGTGGGAGTGATGGAAGTGAGCAATTAGATTCTCCTCTGAGCTCTTCACTTCCCTTTGTCAGACAGTTATTTCTTCATGATGCAATAAAAAGGGTTTTTGAACAGGGGGAAACATTCACTTCTTTTTATCCTATTTGGATTCAGGATGGATCATGGAGAGAGATGTGTGTTTCCTGATACGCTGATTATTTCTGAGAGGAAGACAGGAGGAGCATTTTGATCAGCTGGCAAAAGAGAGAAAAACATTACTCTTCCCCTAGTTTCGGCCCCTTACCATCCGGCCCCATGTACTTCACAAGCTACACAGAAAAATGTTCAGAACAGCGTGTTTCCAAATATCCTAATTACAGGCTTCCTACACTGAACTTTCGGCTGAATGTAAATACTGCATCAAAGCAGTCATCTGCTCATCCCTAACTGTCGATAATTATGCCGAAATGTAAACTCAGGCTCTGCCCCAACCACAGGTGCAGAAGTGCTAAATTAATGCTCTCCCCTCCAATGCCACATTTTAAAACTCCTCTTTTTATGCTGTCCATAGAGACCTCATCCTATCCACTGATAGGAGGGTAGAGAGATAGAATTGATAAAGGAATGTTCTCGAGTGGATACTTCCCAACGTGTCCCAGGAGACTAAGGAGAGAACTGAAACACACCCACCCCAGACTCACAAAGCATTCTGACACCTGAAATAACAGATTTCTAAAGCTTTCTTCTCCTTGAGACCACAAAGTACATGAATTTTCAATGGCTGTTTCTCTTCATTTCCCAGGTTTCCATGGAGCACCAGCAAATGAGTCTAAATTTAAATCCAATTACCTAAACAGATATTTCCATCCTAAATTGCCGGAGCTGACATAAATGAGTCATGGAGGTGATGCATTTTTGCTCATCAATTAGTCTTCCCTTTGCAAAGTTCCCAGCCAAGCCTTTAAGGCAGTTCCTTCTTACAAGAGCAGATCATGTAAAGAAGGTGATTTGGAAAAGTCCTGCATTGTTTGCTTGCATGCTTACACTATAGACAGCTGCACAGCTGTCTTCACCGCTCCCTGTGCAGCCTGCTGCAGATACCTGGCCAAAGGTACCTCCCACCTGTACAGGTGGGAGGGGGCATTTGGGGTGGTAGGGAAGTGCTCAGTTTCATGGGAAAGGTCTGCTGGCACCCCGAGGCTGGAAGAAAGTGCTGCCATGGACTGTTAAGAATATTTATTAATTAGGAACATTGCTTTCCTTGTAGGAAATCATCATTTTAACACAGACTTGATTGAGTGCATTTCAGCCTGACCCCTCCTGCTTCCACCCTACCCTCAGCTGCCCTCTCTTCTAACAGCAGCCCCTCTGCTTGGGGAACGCAAAGCAATCTCAATATAAGCACAAACTAAACATTTGCTAAAGTAAGTCTGCTGCCAAAATTATTCTGAAGTGCAAATAGCACCTGACACAATGCTTTGCCTGGAAGATTTTTAATAAATGCAGATTGAATCAGCACACATTTTTTAAGTAAAGGAATATTAACGATGTTTGACCCATCCATGGCTTGGGGTATCTGTGGTATTAGATTATTCTCACTATTTCTCTCTTCCATAGGTCAGGTCATTGAAAACTTACTGTAATCTGAATTACCCAGAGAATTTTCTGGGAATCAGGATGTCAGGAAGGAAAATGCATCATCTGTTTCACAGACTCTGTTATCTTCTAGGGCTCCCTGTTTTGTATTCACACATAAGGTTAGATAACCCTGAACTTTTTCCTGGTTCTAGTTAGAAAAAAAAAGTAAGCAAGTGGATGGAAGGAATGCCCACAATGTGCCATTTTTTACAGGTACTTTCTCACTCACTCCTCAACTCTACCCTAGGAGGTATATAACATTAATTCCATTTTTAAATGGATAAACTGAGACTCAGAAAACTTCCGTGGGTGGTGGAGCTATCTAAAAATTGCCCAGGAACCGGCAAAGCTGGGGACGTTCAGTGTTTGTGGAAACACGCGGGCCCTGGGTGCCTCGGCCTCCTGGGCGGCGTGACCCAGGGCTTCCAGCGGCCCGGGCCATCCTCAGGGCTCTGCACACACAGCGGTAGGAGAGTCATCCAAGGTCACGGGCTCGTGAGAGCGGACCCAGGGCTGCAGAGCATGAGCCCCCCAAAATGACCCGGACAGGCAGGTGGCTGCACCAGAGCGACTCGCAGCAGACCCATCCCAGAGGCTGGGCAGATTTACCAGCTCAGGGCACCAGTCACCGTCTCTGGGTGTATGCTCTTTTCTCTCTTTCTGTCTCTCTTTCAAGGTTTCTGGAGACTCGTGGTGGAAATGTACTATCCCTGGACTGTCCAATACAGTAGCCACCAGGCACACAGGGCCACTGAACACTTGAAACATGAAATGCGATTAATGCAACTGAGGAGCAGAATTTTAAACTTTATTTCATTTTAATTAACTTAAATAGTCACATGTGCCTATTGACTACTAGAGAGCACAGCTATAGAGACTCTACTGAAATAGTAACATTAGGGTAAAAGCGAATGTCTGCTGAGCATTTAACAGCTTATTCCAATCTGGAAACAGCTCTGAACACTAAGTACCACAATTATCGCCTTCTTACAGACGTAGATAACTTTTGTTACAGAATATTACTGGCTTATCCAATATTGACTTGCCTGGCAAGTAAGTGGGAACAGTAAGGAAAAGCCATTAAGGGTTGGGAAAATTGATCTAAGAAGAAAAAAATAAGAAAGAAGCAAAGATTCTTTTGCTATAAAAGTAATTCTAAAGGGCTGAGGGCATGTCTGCTTTTGCTCGCTATTTTATCACCAGCGGTTAGCACAGTCTCTGGTTCTCAGTGGCAGATATCCCAGGAACTCCTGCTGAATGAAAGAGTGAATAAACACGCGGTGATAATCTGCGTCTTTTGCAAAATGGATTGTAGCCAATTGTCCTTAATCTTTGCCGAGAACAGCCGGGGAGATTTTGATAGATAATAAAACATCCTGACAGGGTAATGTGGCTCGGTAGGATATTAAAGATTATCTTCTGGACATATGTAAGAATAAGATTTCGTCTGATTGAAATGCAATGGATCTGCTGTGCTCCCACCCTCAGGTACGGGCTTGATTAACGTAGACCCCCTCCCTTTGCGATCATCATTCATTCTTAAATGTAAAAGACCCTCTCCCAGGCCGCCAGCTAACCAAGATGGTGGCATAAGAGAATCAAGGATGGCGTTTCCCGCATAATCTTGGAACAGCTAGCAAAATCTGGCAGATCTTCCTCAGAAACTCCAGAAAACAAGTAAAGGGCTGTGTAACTGGACAAGTGATGAATCAGAAAAACACAGCTTTAAAAAATGTAGGAGAAGCTGGTGGCACCCTTGCTGGCCCCTCTACTACCCCTGGTGCTATGGAGGCAGCTGACCCCCACCCCTTATTGCGGCCCCCTGGCCCTGTGCCAGAGAGCACAGTACCTTGGCTGAGTGGGAGTCTGAAGGATTTCACTAGGAAACTACTCTCTGGCCAACCCTCCCAGAAATGTACCTGTGAGGAGAAGCAGCTTACAGTTCAGTAAAGCAACATAAGAAACAATGAAGTCGAAGTGGCCTGAAGCAAAGGATTAGATGCTGTTCTCGTCTGCTAGCTGCCAGGATGCAGCACACCAGAGACAGGTTGACTTTCAATACAAGGGGATTTATTTAGTTAAATTATAGTTCTTCAGAGGAAAGGCAGCTAACTTTCATCTGAGGTTCTTTCTTACGTGGGAAGGCACAGGGTGATCTCTGCTGGCCTTCTCTCCAGGCCTCTGGGTTCCAACAACTTTCCCTGGGGTGACTTCTTTCTGCATCTCCAAAGGCCTGGGCTGAGCTGCGAGTGCTGACATGAGGTATGCTCAGCTGCTTGGGCTGTGCTATGTTGAGCTCTCTCATTTAAGCACCAGCCAATTAAGTCAAACATCATTCATTGCAGCAGGCACGCCTCCTAGCCGACTGCAGATGTAATGAGCAACAGATGAGGTTCAGGCACCATTGGCTTATGTCCGCAGCAACAGAACTAGGTGCCTTCACCTGGCCAAGCTGACACCTGAATCTAACTACCACAGCTGCTTTAGGTCACATAATAGAGCACCCAGGAAAGGGAGAAAATCTATTTCATAGGCAGTAGATGGGGTATTTGAATTCTTATAAATGGGGAAAATCTCAGCACCACAAGCAAGCACAATCCAAGAAAACGACAGTGTTGGAGAGAAGGAGAGGACCCTGCACTGCACGTTCATGTCAACTAGTTTTCTTCACAGATGGTCGGAAAGAGAGCACCAGGCAAGGCAGAGCCAAGGCGGAGCCAATGTGCAAAGGCTGCGAAAGGCCATACTGCATTGGTCTCTGTTTCTGTCAGCTTCGGACAATCAAGGAAATCTCTGTCATATCACTTGCAAGATACAAACATTAGGAATAGACACCTCAGAGACTAAATCCAGAGTTAAATCCATTAAAATACTAAAATATACACTGTGTATTTTGGTTTGCTGGGCTGCCAGAAGCAATATACCAGAAATGGGTTGGGTTTCGACAATGGGATTTATTAGCTTGCAAGCTTACAGTTCTGTAATGTCCAAATGAGGCATCATCAAATGATGCTTTCTTCTTGAAGACCAGCTGCCTGAGACCCTGGACTCCTCTGTCACATGGCAAGGTATGTGGCAGTGTCTGCTGGTCTTCTCCTTCTCTTCTGGTTTCATTGCTTTCAGGCTTCTTGCTTTTGTGGCTTTCTTTCTATTTGTCTGAACTTCATTCTATTTAAAGGATTCCAGTAAGATGATTAAGACCCACACTGAATGAGGTATGTTACTCCTTAACTTAAGTAGCTTCACCAAAAGATTCTACTTAAATGGGTCCATACCCACAGGAATGGATTAACTCTAAGAGCATGATTTTCTGGGGTACATAGAGTTCCAAACCACCCCACTGTGCAACAAAACATTGCAAGTCAAACAAAGAAACAGGAAATGATGTCCCATCCAAAGCAACTAGATAAAAATCCAGAGACCATCAATGAAGAAGACCAGATTTTAGACATTTAGGACAAAGACTGTAAGAAGCGTATTTGTCCTCAATATGCTCAAAGAGATAAAAGAAGAAAACAGAAAAAGAACAAAATGGCATCAGGGAAACAATGAATGAATAATATAAGAATCTCAATAAAGAGATTTAAAATTTTGTAAGGAACCAAACAGAAGTACTGAAGTTGAAGACCTCAATGACTGAAATGAAAAATTCCCTAGAGTGTTTTATCAGCAGATTAACGCTGGAAGAAGAATCAGTGAATTCAAAGACAAGAAAATGGAAATCATTCAGGCTGAAGAGAAAAAAGAAAGAAGAATGAAAAAAGTTAACAAAGTGTATGAGAACTGTGGGACATGATAAAAAGTACTAATATATGCATTATGGGGGTACCAGAAGGAAAAGAGAAAAAGGGACGGAAGGAATATTCAAAGAAATAGTGGCAGGAAACCCCCCAAATTTAATGAAAGATATGAAAATGCACATTGAAGAATCCCAATGAACCTCAAAAAGAAAAATTATGAGACAACTGGTACTCAAACTGTCCAGCCAAGAACAAGGACAGCATTCTTAAAGCTGTAAGAGAAAATCAGTGTCTTACGCTCGAGGAGTCCCCATAAGATTAAGTGCTGATTTTTCACTGAAACCATGGAGATGAGGAGGCAGTGAGACAAATGTTTAAAATGCTGAAGGGAAACAATTGCTAATCAAGAATGTGATACCCAGTGAGACTGTCTTTTTTTATTTTTTTAACTTTTTAAATTGTATATTATAACATATATATGAAGCAAAGAAATAAAAAAGCAATGATTTTCAAAGCACTCTTCAACAAGGAGTTACAGGAGAGATCCCAGAGTTTGTCAAGGGCTACCATACCATCATCTCAGATTTTTTCTTCTAGCTGCTCCAGAATATAGGAGGCTAGAGGGCTTAAATATTTTTTTACGATCACACTCGACTTTTTTTCCTTCTTTTTTTGTGAAAAATAACATATATACTAAAAGCCTATAAATTTCAAAGCACAGCACCACAATTAGTTGTAGAACATAATTCAAAACCTATTTGACATGGGTTACAACTTCGCAATTTAAGCTGCTCTAAAATACTGGAGACTAAAAGAGATATCAATTTAATGATTCAGCATTCATATTTGTTAAATCCTATCTTCTCTGTATAATTCCACCATCACCTTTAATCTTTCCATCCCTCTCTTTAGGGGTGTTTGGGCTATGGCCATTCTAAATTTCTCATATTGGAAGGGTCTGTCACTAATATGGGGTAGGGAGATGGAACTATCTGATGTTCTAGAGAGGCTGGGCTAGGTTTCAGGACTTATTTGGACCAGGGACCCATCTGGAGGTTGTACGTTTCTGGAAAGTTACTTTAGTGGAGACTGTCTTTCAAAAGACATTAGCAGATAAATGAAAGCTGAAGGAGTTCATCACCACTAGACTTGCCCTAAAGGCAATGCTAAAGGGAGTTTTTCACACAGTAGATCAAAGTGGCATTAAGAAATAAAGACCTCAAGTAAATGTAGCCATATGGGTAATTATAAATTCCAGTCCTATTTTATATCTTTTGGTACATAACACCACTTTTTATTTCTTACAGGTTCTAAATTAAAATGCATTAAAAAATTATCAATGTATAGTTTAGGATGTACAAATTTGTAATAAATATAACAAAAAGTGGGGGGGGGCATGGAGGGATATAAGAATAATGTGTGTGAATGCAACAAAAGTTAAGTTGGTACAAAAGCAAATGTGACTGGTATACATTTAGGATGCTAAATTTAAGCCCCATAGTATGGGAATATATCAAAATATATACAAAGGAAATATATCAAAAATATATACAGCAAAAATGAGAAGGTCTCAAAATAGTATGATACAAAAACTTAAATAAATATGAAAGTAGGAATGAATGGAATAATTGGAAGACAAAAGAGGTATAAGACTTGAAAAGACCAAGTAGCAAAATAGCAGAAAGTCCTGCATTATTAGAAGTTACTTTAAATGTAAATGGATTAAACTCTCCAGTAAAAAAGGTAGAGATCAGCAAAATGGATTTTTAAAAAAGCATTACCTGACTATAGGCTATTTACAAAGATTCAAATTAAATTTAAAGACACAGTAGGTTGAAAGTGAAAGGATGGGAAAAATTTGCCATGCAAATAGTAACCAAAAGAGAGACACAGTAGCTATAATAATATCAGATAAAATACTTTAATACAAACATTGTTTTGAAAGACAAAGACAGTTACAATACACTGATAAAGGGGCCAATTCAACAAGAAGACATAGCAATTATAAATATAAATGTACCTAACAGCAGAGCCCCAAAATATATTAGGCAAATAGTGATATGTTTGATGGGAAAATAGATAGTTCTACATTAATTTAGAAGATTTCAAGAAACCACTTTAAAAAAATGTATAGGGCATCTAGACATAAGATCAATAAGGAAATAGAAGGCTTGAACAACAAGCCAACCAGACCTAACAGAAATTTATAGAAGACTTTACTCAATGCCAACAGAATACATATTCTCCTCAAGAGCACATGGGTCATTCTCTAGGATAGACCAATGTTAGGTGACAGAAACAAGTCTCAATAAATTTAAGATTTAAATCATACAATTTATCTTCTCCAATCACAATGCAATAAAGCTAGAAGACAATAACAGGGAGAACTGAAAAAGTGACAAGTATGTACAAAACAAACTACATACTCTTAAGCAACCAATGTATCAAAGAGGAAATCACAAGCAAAATTAAGAAACACCTTTAGGTAAATGAAAATGAAAACAAAGCATACCAAGATTGATAGAAAACAGAAAAGGCAGAAAATTTACAGTTCTAAATGCTAACATTCAATAAGAAAAAGATCTCAAATTAAAGACATAACCTCACAGTTGGATGATTTAGAAAAAGAAGAGCAGACAAACCTGAAGCAAGTAGAAGGAAGAAAATAAAGTTTAGAATGGAGATAAATGAAATAGAGAATATAAAAACAATAGAAAGAATCAATGAAACCAAAAGTTGGTTGTTTGAAAAGATCAATAAAAATCAACAAACCTTTAGCTAGACTTGACAAAGAAAAAAAGAGAGACACAAAGAGCTAAAATTAGTAATGTTGGGACATTACTACCAACACCACAAAAATAAAATGATTATAAGAGGATATATGTACAATAGCATGCCAACAAATTACAGAACCTACATGAAATGAACTAATTCCTAGAAACACGGAAACTACTACACTAGCTCAAAAAGAAGTAGTAGGTTGTAAAAGGTCAATAAAACAAGGAAAGTGATTGGATTAGTCATCAAAAACCACCCAACAAAGAAAAACCCAGAACCAGATGGTTTCACTGAGGATTTTACCAGATATTCCAAGAAGTATTAACAACAATCCTTATGAAACTTTTCCAAAAAAAAAGTGAAGAGTAGGGAACACTTCATAACTTATTCTATGAATTCAGCCCCACTTTAATACCAAAATGAAATAAAGATACCACAAGGAAAGAAAATGACAGACCAATATCCTTTATGAATATAGATACAAAAATCATTAACAGAATGTTAGCAAACCAAACCCAAAAGAATCCAAAAGAGAGAAGATGCAAAAAGCTAAAATTTAGTAATATTGGGACATAATTAAAAGAATTATATCCTATGATCAAATGGGACTTATTCCAGGTATGCATTTGGCTTTATATTTAATATAATATTATTTATTATACTACTTAATATAATAAAACCAATTCATATAATACACCACTTGAAGAGAAACAAGGGCAGGGGGACACATGATCATTTCAATTGATGCAGAAAAGGCATTGGACAACATCCAGACCCCTTCTTGATAAAAACGTTTGGAAACAAGAACTAGCAGGAAAGTTCCTCAATATGATAAAGGGCATATATGAAAAAGACAATGCTAGCATCATACACAACTGTAAAAGACTGAAAGCTTTCTCTCTAATACCAGGGAGAAGGGGGGTGCCCACTGTCACCACTGCTATTCAACATTGTGTTGGAAGTTCTTAGCCAGAGCAATTAGGGAAGAAAAAGAAATTAATGGGATCCAAATTGAATGGGAAGAAGTACAACTTTCCCTATTTGCAAATGACATGATCCTATATATTGAAATCCTGAAAAATCCAATACAAAGCTACTCGAGCTAATAAATTCAGCAAAGTGATAGGATACAAGATCAACATGCAAAAATCAGTAGTGTTTCTATATATTAGTAATGAACCATCAAAGAGGAATCAAGAAAGAAATCCCATTGACAATAGCAACTAGAAAATTCAAACATCTAGGAATAAATGTAACCAAGGATGTAAAGGACTTATACACAGAAAACTACAAAACATTGCTAAAGGAAATCAAAGAAGACATAAATACATGGAAAGACGTTTCATGTTCACAGATTAGAAGACTACATTTTAAGAGATAATTCTACCCAAAGTAATGTATAGATTGAATGCAATTCCATTTAAAATTTCAGCAGCCTTCTTTGCAGAAATGGAAAAGCCAGCAATCCTTGGGTTTCCTTGGCTTTTCTGTCACATGGCAATGTCTTTTCCTTTCTCTTTCAGCTTCCCTGGGCTTCCAGCTTCTGGCTTCTCCCTATCACTTCTCTGTGTCCAATTTTCTTTGCTTATAAGGACTTGCAACATTTTGGATTAAGGCCCGCCCTCACTTGGTTTAGGCACACCTTAACTAATAACTTCTTCAAAGGTCCTGTTTACAATGGTTCA
Organism: Myrmecophaga tridactyla; assembly: GCA_004026745.1. Classification (NCBI taxonomy): domain Eukaryota; kingdom Metazoa; phylum Chordata; class Mammalia; order Pilosa; family Myrmecophagidae; genus Myrmecophaga; species Myrmecophaga tridactyla. The sequence goes on from PVIY010037517.1 coordinate 19,812, forward strand.
CATCGTCACGTGTCTTTGGTGGAACTGGTTCAGTCCCAACAGCAGGGTGTGTGATGACGGGACGTCACGGGGGACTGAGAGTCAGGTCATGGGACGATGATGCCTCCAACCCTGCGGCACTTCTGGTCATAGAACCACAACTGTACTTTCCCCGGCGCCTTATGAAATTGGCTTCCTTAAAGTCTGGGGATGAGCCTGATGATGCCTAACATTCCGTGCCTCATGATAATAACCTCCCAATAACATGGTCACCTTCTCCTCAGTTTTTAGTAATTTCCTATATGATCAGAAATAATTTATTTCTAGGTAAATAGAAGTTAATTCCAGAATCACTGTTGCACTGTTGTCTTCCCATGAGAATAGCTGGGCAGCTCTTCCACTTTAGGCATTTTGTGTGTGTCATATTTACTATCATTTATAGAATTGTGATTTATGGTTTCTTTTGCTTAATGTTTCTTCTCATTCCCTCTTAAATTAAAGACTAGTCATTTTAAGTGCCTACCATATGAAAAGGTCCCATACTAGATGCTGAAGATGAATAAAATATGATCCTTGTTTTCTAGAAATTAAGTCAGCTACTTTCCTGAACAACTTTTTCTTCCCAGTCTTCATATGATGCTGTCTGCCCCGTCACTGTTTTATCATAAACCTCACAACAGAAAAACAAGCTCCTTTATTTTCTTTTCACTTATATCCTGCCATCCAATTACCTACAGGTCTTCCATCTTCCTTTCAAAGATAGGACTTTGGAAGAAGAATTAACGTATCCCATGCCTCTAAGTCCATCAGCTTCCTACTCAGATCTTTCAAGTCACTAGAAATAAACCCCAAGTTCTTTTTGCAGCAACATGTATTTCTGTGGGTACACAGAAAACAAATGCACTGGGCTGTTGAAAATGGGGAGGTGTTAGGTTTTCTCAGGCTCCCTTCCGTTCTCATATTACGACCTACATGTATCTTTGTTTAAAGTCACCACCATCATCTACCACGGGGGTGGGGGGGTGGGGGTGTCACTTATTCTTAGGGGGCCAGCAGGAATCTATTCACTAAATAACGCTTGAAAGTCCATCTCAGCGTTTCCAGAAGAGTAGTACACAGTTTCCTCTTTAAGCAGAGTTTTGTGCCATGCTTCACCTACACTTGTGATAATTATTTTCCTCATCTTTTTGCCCAATGTCACATTCATTCACTCCCGCACCTCCTAACACTGCTATTGATTTTCCTAGTGCTTCTGATTACCACTTCAGAATGTGCTTTTTATTTTTAGCATGCTTCCTGAATTATTTTCTTTTTCACCTCTGAATTATTTTCTTTTTCACCTCTCCAAGGGATTGTTCATTCTCCCTAATGAGCTGAAGCACAGAGCTATGTTCTTGACATCCTTTAACCTTCTTCTGAAAGAAAGATTAGCATGCAGTTAGAGCACGCACAATCACAACTATCTCAGCAGAGACGACAACATGGCACACGTCCTGCAGGTCACTGGAACGGGGCTGTTCGTTCCCACACTTTCTGGACTCACAGGCTGAAACATCATCAGAGACAGTCAACTTTCAGAGCTCCCACGAAAAGGGACATTTGAATGCCCATGTCAATACATAAATGCATCTGCTTGGCACAATACCCATGGAGGGGAATAGTCAAGTAGATTGTCATGCTTTATCATGAAAATTGATCCTACCTGAGAAAGGCATTTTCTAGTTAAGCCATTACAAAGTCAAGACTTGATCAGATAGAGTTATAACCCCAAATTTTATCTATTTAACTATGGCATTTTTACTATTATAGCATTATTTTCTTTGGGAAAGAGGATGTTACTAAATACAGTAATATCCTCTCCTTTCTTTTATCCAAGCCTGCTGGGGGGCTCTTACTTAATGCTCAAGATATGCTTCAGACAACATCCCCGCTGCAGATCTTTCCCCAAATCCCCTACACACACAGAATCTGCCCGTCATCGTGCCCCACAGCTTTCTGTAGATGCCCCTGTTGTTTCTTAGATCCAGAGATTATAGTTATGTATGTACTAGTTTCTCTGTCTTCATTGGCCTGTGTTGCCTTTGACTGCAGGACTATGCTTATTCACATGGGTTAAGTACTGAAGAAATATTCTGTAGCATTCAGTCAGTCAGTTAATATTTAGCGCTTACCCATGTTCTGGGCACTGGAACTTATGAGAGGGATTTCAACAGTGAGCAAAAAAGTCATAAGCCCTCCCTAAAGGAGCTTACAGTCTAGTGAAGGAGGAAAACAATGAGAAATAATGGGAGAGTGCATTATATCCTCAAAACCTGGCAAATATAGGTTCTCAAAAAATGTTGAGAAAATAAGTTCTTCACTTTTAAAAATCAATAAGCACTTCTAAGCATAAGACAGAAAATGCCACAAAATGCCAATAGTCACATAAGGAAAGTATTACTACAGGGCCTGGTCGGTATGGAGTCATGACCATGTGGTGACAGATTCCTGGCATATATCCACGTTAGTGTCAAGCAGAGCATGGATGAAACCAATTATTAACTGCTTCATCCGCATTTTTTTTGTGCCCAACCAATGGTATTTTCCACACCAAAGTTTTGAAATTGGAGTATTATGAGCTGACTTGAACTAAAGAAGACAGAACTCTAGCTGGAGAAAAAGGCTCCTATCCTGAAACAAAAACACATTTAATTAGTCGTTTCATTTCAAGATGTTGAAACAGCTCCAACCCAAGAAAACTAAGGCCTTCAGATTCAGAACAGCTTAAAAAAGAGGGAAAAGATGTTTCATGTGTTTAGGAGTTTGAGCGGAATCCAATTTGGAAAAGAAAACCTAAAACCTTTTAGAGCAGATAACTTGGTGAGAATAGAATGTTGTTTTCCTTTACATGAGAAAACCTAGGCTTCGCAGAAATCTATTCTAGGACCTCTAAATTTCTTATAATCAGGGTAGATGTTTAAATGGTTATTTTAAATGGCTTAGTGAATACTTCATATTGCTTTCTGTGAAATATTCTTAAATTGAGCTATTCTCACACTCTTTTTTTAAAGATGTGATTTCAGAAATCTCCTTTGGACAAATGCCTTTCCACTGGCAGAGCTCAGAAACGTGGAATACTATCAGATGTGCTGGTGTCAGTTGTCATTAAAAAGTAGCAGGAAACATGACTGAGTGGAAAGACTTTTACATCTTAGCCTATAGGGATGAATCAAAGTTAGTCCGACCAGGAATTCTAAAGAAAGGTGTTCAAATATGGGCTCCCCCACCAACAGGTAAAATATTGATCCTTATTCTGTTTGAATTCAGAAAAGAAAGAAAAGAGAAGGATAAAGTGGAGAATAGGCCTATTTACAGAGGATGTTTCAAGTTACCTAAAAACCTGAAAGTGATTTATCAAGAAATTCTGACCACAATAATGATTTCATTGACATTCTAACAGATATCAGATTTCGAAATTAATTCTAAAAAGGCCAAATGTATCTTCTAGTATCTACAATATTCATTATCCAGTTGCTTTAAATTAAAGAAAATTATATCAAATGCTTTATTCAGATTTTCTCCCCTTGCATAGCCAACACTATTTTCCAGGCCAAAATGTAGGTCTGGAGAATGAAAGAGCCTTTTGACGCCAGCATTTCATCTTTCTCCACTCCCTCGCGAACATCTCACACTTCTGTCACAAAGAATTTCTTGCAGTTCTCCAAAACATGCCATGTTCCTTGATGCCTGCCTTCTTAGACACGTCCCATCTGTCTGGAGAGTCCAGGTTTTCCTTCAAGACCAGTGCCTCTCTCTGGAAAGCTTTCTGACATTCTTCCTCCTTCATGTTCATGCTGCAACTTTTGGAGTGTTTCCCTAATAATTTCCCATGTTTTGTTAGTTGACCTGGTCCTCTCTCCAGTGAGACCCAGCAGAACAAAGACTGTGTTTATACATCTCATTGTTTCCAGAACTTGTGGGGTTCTGAAACCAAGTAAGCGCTAATTAAATAAGAGAAATAAAGGTGGATTTGGAAACGTCCGATCTCGCAGGCTGGTCTATCTAACTGTATTTTCCACACCAAAGTTTTGACACAGCCCTCTTGTGTGTCCAAGGCCCCTTTCTAGATTTTTTGCAGCAACAAAAGGAAAGGTACACTTAGGTTGGTATTACTGATGACACATCTATTCAAGGTACAGAATCGAGAGGAAAAGAAATCAGTATCAAAAGAATACCAACTTCGCGGGCCGGCCACAGTGGCTCAGTGGCAGAGTTCTCACCTGCCATGCCAGAGACCCGGGTTCGCTTCGGTGCCTGCCCATTCTTAAAAAAAAAAATAAAGGGAAGGATCAATGTGTCCTTTCTCATAAAAAAAACAAAAAAAGAATACCAACTTTGACTTTTCTTAAGCAGAAATGACCTCAAGTGAGTGTAGATCAATCGGTCTTTGGATGTTAGAGAATGAATTATTTTCTACATTTTGCAATTAGAAAAGCAGTTTTCAGAACATACAATGCCTTTAAAAATTGTTATTTTTTTTACATGAAGGAAATCCTCAAAAAATAACCTAATTTATATCTCAAAAACACATCACAGAGCGTATAAAATTGTGCCGTGGGATGATATAAGATATAAATATCAGTATTATCATTTATAATCACATTATAGTTCATAATAGCCACTAACTGTTCTAAAGCTACATTTTGTTGTCTTCATATTGTTTTGTAAAACATGAAAACAACTGTCTTAGCACAGCCTTATACATTTTTCAAAGCATATCGTGAAATATAGAAAAGTCACTCTACTCAAGAAAGCAATTCCAGAGG